>JAODAC010040231.1:0-12056 GCA_027575185.1 Mimaenictus wilsoni | reverse complement strand
ACGACAAAACTGATATTTTGGTCAGCTCCCCACTAATTCGTCTCCACACATCATAAAACTGTATAATGTAAAATTTTGTACATCTAATAATACATCTATTGTAACTTTTGGCTCGCTAGTACCCGACGATGTGTAACGGCGAAATGTACATCGTATCATTTATCAATTAAACTTGTAAAACAGTGACAAAAATCGTGTTTTTCACATCAAAGCAACCAATAATACCAACGTAAGAATACATAGGACGGGTTTTTAGTCGCCAAGATTTGTGAATTCGATCTTCTATCGCGATTGCTTACACACTAACACTAATGAGAATTGATGAAACGTAAAATAATAATTAGCACATTTTTAGCTCTTAAAACCTAATTAAACCAACTCATCCTGAAATTTTTACAAAATTGAAATTCGAAAAAATCCTAAAGGGTTTAAACGATGTTGTATAGAAATACCTTTCCCTTAAGTGTAATCACGCCGACTTACTCGTTGATTAAGGGCTGTAACTTCTATAAGAATATATAGAACACGTTTTTAATTGCACAGATTTATGAATTTAATCTTCTTTCGCGATTGCTGACGCACGGACAAAAATAACTATATAAAAGATTATGAAAACTAAAAAACTCGGATTATTAAGTATAGGAATTGGGTGTAAATATTCGACACATTTTTTGGGTCTTAAAACAGGATGCAATCACAGTTTTTTAGAGTTAAAAACAGGATAAAATCAAGTCTTCCTGATTTTTTTTACAAAATTTAAACTTTTAAACAATCCTAAGTTGTTTAAACGTTGTTCTTCTATGGAGTGGACTTAAATGCATTCGCTTCTACTTACGTTGAGTACGAGTTGCGACTTTTATAAGAATATATAGAATGCGTTTTAATCGCTCAGATTTACAAATTCGATCTTCTGTCTCGATTGCTGACAACTTAATACAACAAAGCAAACAATAATGAAGAGTAACAAATGTCGGTATTATTACGTAAAGAATTTCGTGCACATGTTTTCCACATGTTTTTATCTCTTAAAACAGAATAAAAACAGCTCTCTCTCTCTCTCTCTGAACTTTTTACAAAATTTAAACTTAAACACACCAACACAAACATCTTGTATATAAATGACATAGAACGCTTTTTTGTGGTTCAGATTTGTCGATTCGATCTTTTGTCGCGATTGCTGACACCCTAACCGCTAAAATCAAATCTTCCTCAAATTTTACGTACTCAACGTGTACGACTTCTATAAAAATATATAGAACCTGTTTTTAGTTGCACAGATTTGTGAATTCTATCTTCCTTCGCGATTGCTGACACACCCACACTGATAACAAAGCAAAGAATATTGAAAAATAAAATAAAAATGTCGGATTTATTAAGTTAAGAAATTCGTATAAATATTTTACACAAATCGTTCTTAAAACTGGATAAAATCACATTTTGTAGTTTTTCAAAACAGGATAAAATCAACTCTTCCTGATTCTTTTACAAAATTTAAACTTAAACACACCAACACAAACATCTTGTATATAAATGGCTATAAATGATTTTTTGTGGCTCAGATTTGTCGATTCGATCTTTTGTAGCGATTGCTGACACCCTAACCGCTAAAATCAAAACTTCCTCAAATTTTACGTACTCAACGTGTACGACTTCTATAAAAATATATAGAACATGTTTTTATTTGCACAGATTTGTGAATTCTATCTTCCTTCGCGATTGCTGACACACCCACACTGATAACAAAGCAAAGAATATTGAAAAATAATAAAAATGTCGAATTTATTAAGTTAAGAAATTCGTATAAATATTTTACACAAATCCGGTTCTTAAAACTGGATAAAATCACATTTTGTAGTTTTTCAAAACAGGATAAAATCAACTCTTCCTGATTATTTTACAAAATTTAAACTTTATACATTCCCAAGATCTATAAACGTTGTTCTTGTATATAAATGACTTCCATTTACGTGTACTTACGTCTACTTATCGCAAATTAAAATTTATGTGTCTATAAATTAGTGGAATCAAGTTAGCTTATGTAGTGCAGATAATTTTCTTCTTGTTTGACTGCTAAGTGCGACGTAAAACAGCATTAATGTCTTTGTACGATTGCCTACGTAGGTGCGCAACATTTCTGCATTACTTGCCCGAGAATTCTTTGTCGGGCCGTGCTTTTTCCGCATGCAAAACGCTAAAAAAGTGGACATACCAGAAGCGTCATCATCTGGGCTTGTCATCGTCCAGTACACATTGATGTACGTCGTGTTGTGGGCAAGGACACATCATTTCAATGTCCCAAGCCGCAAGACAAAAATCATCAACTTTATTTTTTTAATTATAGTCGTATGCAATTAAGTAAACGCGCCTGGAAAATGGAGGTATCAAGGTTGCATTCGCAATTTTAATCAGATATTGCTCACTTTTGTGAAAAGCTATAAAAGTGCTCTTTTTATGCGTTTTTACACGCGCTTTAATAAGCCATAATCAGTAATTCACATCGCATAGAACATATTGCATAAAAATACGAATAGTGGCGTTGAAATTGTTAAAATTCTTAGTTTTATGGGAACAAAGCTTTAATATTTTTTTATTTCGAACGGAATAACTTGCGAATAGCCAGCATTGCTTTCAAATAGTTTGATTCATATGTAATCAGTTTTGCAATACAAGGTTTCTTACGTTGCAAAGCGTTCGATCATTGTTCGCAACAACCTCAAAATATTTCTGCAATGTCTGCATAACGGCATCTTGAAAATGTTTGCAATAAAACGCCTTTTATGGAGATTGTTGATGGGGAATTGATACATTTCTCACATTTTGCAGATGGCGTCAATGACCCAGCGAGCATCGTTGATAGCGTTGGCAATTTGCATACGTTTTTGTCAAGTTTAGATTTTAATTAAATTTTAATGCTACTGGTTGCTTACTGAATCATTTTCTGGTGATTTAATCGGTGCCTTAAAGTAGTTCTTGTCTGAATTTTAATTTTAGGAATTGGAAATAAATCGTGTCTTTGTAGAGAAAATCAGTAAGGTTTTATCTGATTATTTTATCTTAGTAATCTGGTAATTCTTGCAAACAATCATTTAAAATTAGTCTGGAAAAGGTGATCTTGACCCGATTTTAAGTATTTAGTCTTATTTATTTGATAATTATTATTACTTTTAAACAATTTATTGGGTTTTAAAATTTCAATTAGACATAAACATACATCACATAATTGGAAAAATTGAGTTAAAACATTGTAGGAAACTTTTGGAGCACGATTTCTCAAGAAAAACGTCATATTTGTCTTGTTTTATGGATGAGAAAGGAATTTTCTGGTATTATTATCATTGTAAAATATCATTAAAGGTCCTAGTAGTGTTTTGATAGAAATATCATCCGAAGTTAAGCCTGAAAATGTTAGTAAAACCACTTAATTTTAGTAAATCTACTAATTCTTCCAATATATAATCTAAAAATGCTCAGAAAAGTAATTTTGTCCTCTTATAAGGATCTGTACTATAACCCAATCATTGTTCACGTAATAAAATAACGTATTAAAACAGTGTATTGCATTTCACAAGGTAAATAGGATGTAAATATACGTAACATATGCAGGTAATTGTGTTTAAGCTTGGGAGGAAGGTTTCAGAGAAATGTTTCTGAAGAAAAGCGTTATTTTGCTTTAAAAAAAGATAAAATCACGAAGTAAAAATACTTTATCTTGGATTATTACGTCTCTAGAATATCAATACAGGACTTAGGAGTATTTCAAGAAAAATATCAATCGAATTTATCGCAGAAAATGATATTGAAATAATTACATTTCTAAAACATTCCTTTGACTTCCAGAATGTAAAATATAACAACAAAAATTTAGTTAAACATAGTTTAATCTATAATTTTTCTAGATAGGTGTAATTACATCAAGTTTCAAGGACTAAAATTACTTTTTTATATGATTATTACGTCTGTAGAATAGCAATAAAACTATCTTTGACATTCCAAGAGGAGTGTCAACCATATTAACCCTAAATTTATCAAAAAATTACTTGATTTAACATTGGAAATGTAAAAAACAAATCACTGAACTTTAACAAAGAAACGTTTTTTTCCAATAGATTTTCTAAAAATGACCCGAAAAAGAAATTATCTCTCTTTCTACATCATTGCTTAGGACCAAAATATTGATATTGTAATTATTACATTTCTAAAACATTCCTTTAACATCCACAAGGAAAATTAGACCCAAATATTTGTCAAACAAGTACAAACAAGTACAAAAACTGATTTAAATCGTAAAATACTTGTAAACTATGATTTTTCAAGAAACACTTAATTATATAATCTTTTAAAGACTAAAATTATTTTTTTGGAGATTATTTCTTCTGTCGAATGACAATAATACTATCCTTGGTACTTCCAGGAGAAGTAACTACCTCTAAATGAACAAAAATATCAATAGATTTTAGTAAAACAAGAAGTTTTCAACAAATTCTCCAAAAAAGACACAGAAAACTTAATTTTCTCCTATTTCAAGATATATTTCTTTCTTCCAAAACATTTCCCTGTGTTTATTAACAAAGATAGCAATAAGAGAGGAATGAAAAGCTTTTCTGAAGCCCGGAAGACGTTCTCAATACTCTATGGATCATCAATTATCTTCTAAAATAGCCTCGAAGATATTTTTCATAATGTCATATCAAATTATGTAGTAATAAATCACTATTTATTTATTTGAATAAACACTAATTAAGTTAAGCCTATAAAAATCAATCTGTACGACCTGTATCTTCATCATCTGAAGCTCAACATACCGAAAAATTTGCTCTAGGCTAGAGTATTTTATGTTCCAAACATATTTAACGTATTCATTATGTTCTCAACTAGATTATTAAGAATTGAAGACCTTTTCTTCTCATCCCGTCATACGACAAATATGTCCATCATGTTATGATTGATCATCTCAAGGTTAAAGCCACAAAAAAATCTTCGAAACCAAAAAATGATTTCCTCTTCGTCAATCTGAATTTCAATCACTATACTAATAATAATTAGAATAATGACTTAGAAATTTGATTTACATATTTTAATTTACATAATACGGATTTATTTATAATCCTAGGCGTTTATTGAACAATCCATATAAACAACAAGATAAACGTCAAACAAAATAAAATCCTTTTCAGCACCGTTGTAAAACTAAATATTTTAATTCACAATTCGTTTTCAATTGCGTCGTAATAAAACAGTTGTTGTCATTAAATGAGTTTTATTCGTCGCGGTTGCGGTTGCAGAAGAATGTAAAATAGTTAATACATTAGATGATAATTAACAATTTTCCTGCGATCACAAAATAAATGCGCTGCGTTGATGAAAGCCCATAAAACGCGTCCTTCGTGTCGAGCCTGCGATTTAATTAAATTCGCCTAATTAAGTATTTATAATGCGATTGCGATGCCGGAGCGTTATCGACTCACGATGCGCCAATATCATGATCATCGCGCATAATTACGTACAAATAAAACGCGACACAATATTGTTTTCGCAAAAGGTTAAACTACTTTTGTACGATAACATTAACGAGTTTGTAAGCAACATTAAATAATTTACATTAATTTGTATCCGCGTAGTGCCTACCTTTTTATCTTAATTCATCTTTAATTATTTGGATGCTTGAGTAGTTTAAGTTGTTTTGAGTAATTTTGCATTTTTTAAGGTTTTCGCGGTTAGTTGTTGGTCTTTTGATTACTTTTTTATTAAAGTTTATTAAATCAGGGAATAATTGATCATTTCTGGTTTTTTCGAGCTTCTATTTGTTACAATTGTAGAAGATGTGGGCCATTTCTACTGTACGGTACGCGTTAAATCATTTTAATTTTTTGAATCCGTGTAGTGACTACCTTTTAATCTTAATCCATCTTTATTTTTTGGACGCATGAGCAGTATAAGTTGTTCAGAGTAATTTTGCATTTTTTAAGGTTTAAATAGTTAAATGTTGAAGTTTTGATGATTATTTTTATTAAAGTTTGTTAAAACAAAGAATAATTGCTCATTTCAGCTTTTTTAGAGCTTATAATTGTTAAAATTGTAGAAGATACGGCTCATTTCTACTGTACGGTACGCGTTAAATCATTTATATTAATTTGTATCCGTGTAGTGCTTACCTTTTTATCTTAATTTATCTTTTATTATTTGGACACATGAGTAGTTTAAGTTGTTTTGAGTAATTTTTCATTTTTTAAGATTTAAACTGTGAAATGTTGATATTTTCATTATTTTTCATTAAAGTTTATTAAAACAGAGATTAGTTGATAATTTCAGCTTTTTTCGAGCTTCTAATTGTTAAAATTGTAGAAGATATGGCCCATTTCTACTGTACGGTACGCGTTAAATCATTAAAATTTTAAAGTCTCAAAAGGTTAAACTACTTTCGTCAATTTTGAAAATTTCTTCATTTGTTTTTTATACGATAAATTTTCTTGTTTTGATTTCTATTTCTAAATTTTCAGAGAATAATTGATCATTTCAGCTTTTTTCGAGCTTCTGTTTGTTAAAATTGTAGAAGAAACAGCTCATTTCTACTGTACGGTACACATACACTTCATTACCCTATCCTTAAATCTGCGGCAACGAATCATTAAATTTATGACAAATTTGTTTTCCATGTACAACTCATAAAAAACTCATAAAAAGTGTACTTAATCAGTGTACCGGTCTCTAGAAAACCGCCATAAAATTAAGAAAAATTAAGATATCATATTCAAACTTTGTAGAAACCTTTTAAAAATCCAAAATACACTTAAAATTATAATGTAATCATTTTAAGACTACTAGTACAAATAAAAAATACAAGAAAAACGATTTTACAAAAAAAGGTTAAACCAATTTAAAATTTTCAAAGCCGGCTATAATCTTTCCTGAACGCGCCTATAACACAAGCTATAAATTAAAATTAATTAATATCTGCGTGATTTGATTGTAGGTCGTTTTTTTTTTTTAAGAATTTTTATGTTCGTGGGTGTAACGCGCAATCAACAACCCAACTCCAACTTTGCAACTACGTGCTAACGCTAATTGCCATTTATATTTATCGGCCGGCTGCATTGTAAGTCATCTAGACCTTGTTTTTAATTATAAAACCAAAGCAAAAAAAGACAAAGTCAAACTTTTACAAGTGTTGCAAGTTTTACAGTGTACGCATTATCCATATGCATACATTTTATCGTTGATTTATCGTTGTATAAACATTTCCACCATTTGACAGCATGACCAGACGATATATTAACAGCCAGCGGAGGGTAGTTGCGTTAAGTAATGTGAGCCTGCATATTAGCAACGTAGGAGCTGCGCATGCGTAACTGACGTGCGCAGTACTTCAGACGCATGCGCAGCAGAACCGATCCACTCGTGAATAAAGCGTGTAAAAGTATACAAAAAAAATCGAATAAATTGTGGTACGTTTGCGAAGCACATACAATTCATTGCATTCGCGTTGCGTGTGCGTGTTTAACGTGTTAATGCGCCATAAATTATCCTTAATCTGTTTGCAGTGCCTTTAATCTGCATAATATGTGCAAACCGATGCATCTGCATGATGAAACCGATGTTCAGATTTTATACCTATGTCTTCTTGCTTTTATTTTCTTTGTTACGAGATACAAAAGGGATAAAAACAAGAAAAAGTATCATTGAGTAGAAAGAAGTTAATTTAAGCCAGAAGTTTAATTTAAGAAATTAATTTTCACTTATCGCGACAAAATAACGATTTTTTGGAAATAGTCAGAAGCAAGACGAACTATTCAAGAATATTCCCTGAAAATTTCAAGTCGAGAACTGTAATATTTACGAAGTTATAGCTAATAAAGTTTATAAAAATCTATAGTTTTCTTATTTTCATCAAGATATCACGTTTTTCTTACAACGTTATTCGTTTTTGTGTACACGATTGGGACAATTCTACTAAACTGATTTAGCTATATAGTAGCACATTTTATTGATAATTAAATTCTCTAGAATATGACGTTAACTGTTTCTGAAATAATTTATATATACATATTTTATTAGTATTCTAAAGTCGAATTTTTATGCGAAAACAGAACTTTAAACATATAACTGTACAAAAATATGAAACCTTACCTTTTTTCTAACGACACTCGACGTCATATTCAAGAAAATTTTATAAGCTTAATAAAAACGTTTTGATTTTCCATTTCGAATGAGAATTAAAGACGCTAGAGTGTACGCAATTGAGCAAGTCGTAAAAACGAGGAGTTTCAAACATATTCATTTCTATTAAAATGTTGTTTTTTAATATTAAAAACAACTCTGCGCTTATGTATTATGCATTAAATTGACATGCAAAGTTCGAAATGAAATAATTTACATTGCCTAGCTTAACATAACCTATCCTAACTAAACTCAATCGAAATTAAATTCATTTTAACAAAATTGAAAAACGCACAAACAATTATTACAAAACTGGTCTTTTTTCGCATATAAATTACGTCGATATATAGATTCATTTAATACTTTTTCTGCATCTTATAAATAGCTTTGTAGTGATGAACATTCCACGCATCGCGTACAGCCTCCGGTGATCGTGTAATTTATAGCCGGTTGCCAGCAGCAATCCAATAATTCTTCTTCGCGAAGAATGTGTGCTGCTGACCGTTGGTAACCTGCTGGTGTTGTGACGTTATTTATTACGTATTAGCCTGATAATGAGCAGAAATCCAAGGATGTTATTTGTTAGGCGCCGGAGAAATAATTAAAAAAAAAACTAACGACTAGTGTGAGCAAAATGACTCCACCCAAAAAATAAATCTACAAAAACGATAAGCAAACTGATTGTGGCAAAAGAAGCTCAATTTGACGTCTGTTTGTGGGATAGGAGGAGGTCGTTCGATGCACGATTTTAGAGATTATTGAAGGTCGTTCAATGCCATCGCAAAAATACAACGTAATGTATAATAAACAAAAAACAACAATCCAGAAAGTTAAAAATACATTTTGGCCTTTTTTATAACACCTCGTTTTTGTGAGTTACTTAGCTGCGTACAGTTTAGCGTCTTTAATTATTATCGAAAACGAATAACTCAACACAACTAGAGAAGTTTATGAAATTTTCTTGAATATGACGTCGAATATTTTTAAACAAAAAGTTAAAATTAGATGGTTTTACTACTGTAGTAAGATAAAAGGGCATTTTTGCTTTAAAATTTGACTTAAATAAGGAAAAAACATATGTATATCTATAGATTTTTAAAACAAATTAAATTCATATTCTAGAGAATTTAATTATCTATAAAATGAGGTATAATTAAACTAATTCGGTTCAGTAGAATTTTTTCAATCGTGTACGCAAAATCGAAAAACGTGGAACCTAGATAAGAGAACTTCTGTAAACTTCAGAAAACTAGATATTTTTAAATACTTAAATAGCGGTAACTTTGTAAATATTGTATCAATCGTAGCTATGAAATATAGCTACGAAAAGAAATCGAGATTTTAGACCAAGTAAATGAGTCAATTGAAATATTGCATGTGGACAACTTGTTTTCCACGACTATTTTCAAAAATATTACAACATGATATAATTTTTTATAAGTTTAAACTGAATAAATGTTCAAGATCAAGTTTATCAAGTCTCTAGCCTGCTCAATAACAATTTGCATGCCGAGAAATGTGAATATTTTGAGCAGAGAGCAGACAGGAATAACAGAAAATGCAAAAACATTTCGAACGGTATCTTTTTTTCATGAACTATTTGGAATTATCTTGAAATTCAACCTTTAAAATTACTGAACGTATTTATATAGCACTGAATTATAAGACTAATCTAATAAATTTTGGATCAACCTTTGATGATTTACATAATACAAACGTATAGGTTTAGAAACTATGCAACAATCGCCTTGAATTGGTTCACATCGCCAAATTTCGTTCGATTTACCAGTTCTATCCGGGTGTGGTTCGTCGTGATTCGTTTTGTCTGCTGCGTATTGTTTTATTCGGCTGCCTTGACAAGGTTGTTGTTGGTTGTTAGTTGTTCCTTACTTCCAATGTTTCCAATTACCCAACGCAAAGCAAGTGAAGTGAAGAGAATCGAGTCTAATAACCGCTTCGAATCCGCTCGAATCCAACAACGAATTACTTCAATACTATATACAATAAGCCGGTGTAAATAACTTCCAACACACTCATACTCATAGCTGGTAGATTGTATGCAATCCATTTGTATTGCTACATCCAGTTATAATGTTGTAAAAGAGGCAAAACAAAAGTAAACTGCAAAACTAGTTTCGTTTCGTTGGAGAACCGCCTAAAATTAGGAGTAATTGTGGCTAGAAATAAAAATACTCGTGCAAGTGTATTTATTGCGCGCTGTGAATACTGCAACAAGTTGGCCACCTTCATCTAGACTTGATTACACTTCGACACCTACACCTAGTTGACATTAAATTATATGAAAATGGCTTTTAAGGCGGTGTTATAAAATTAGATAGGGAATTAAAGGTCGCACAGTTGGTGGAATGACTCATGATGTTATATTTTAAATTATTTTTACATTGTACTATTTCCCTGCTAAATATAGGCAGTTGGTCGTTATATAACGGAGAATTGGTGATAAAATCAATTAAACATTCTACAAATGACTAGAGAGTTTGAAATTATGTAAGAATTAAGGTATTTAGGTGTTAGGAATAAGTGTATATTGGGTTGCATAGTGTCTTTTTTTCTGAATAGTTCCAAAAATCAAGGGTTTTGGGTTTTGATATTCTTAATTTTCTGTTAATAACTTTTTAGCAACTTTAATTTTCCCTATGAATGTGCATAAGATACTGTGAAATGTAAAATATTTAATAAAATGTTTAAAATCTTACATATCTTAAGGTGCTTAGGGGTTAGGAATACATGTATATAAAATTGCATAGTGTTTTACACTCGAAAAGACAGTCATAGTCATGATACTTTAATTTTCACTATAAAAGAGCGAAAAAGTTTTATCTAGGCTGTCAAACGCGAAATATTTCATCAAATGTTTGAGATTATACATTTCTTAAGGTGCACAGACATTAGGAACACGTGTATATTAAGTTGCATAGTGTTTTACACTCGAAATGATAAACTAAAGTCACTAGTATGTCTTAATAACCATGATATTTTAATTTTCACTATAAAAGAGGGAAAAAGTTTTATCTAGGCTGTCAAACGCAAAATATTTAATTAAATGTTTGAGATTATACATACCTTAAGGTGTTCAGACATTAGGAACACGTGTATATTAAGTTGCATAGTGTTTTACACCCGAAATGACAAAATAAAGACACTAGTATGTCATAATAACTCATGATACTTTAATTTTCACTATAAAAGTATGAACAAATTTAATTTAAACTGCCAAACACGAAATATTCAATCAAATGTTTGAGATTATACATTTCTTAAGGTGTCCAGACATTAGGAGCACATGTATAGTAAGTTGCATTGTATTTTACACTCAAAAAGATAAAATAACGAAAATAATATGTCTGAATTACTCATGATACATTAATTTTAATTATCTAAGATGTCAAACGCAAAATATTGAATCAAATGCTTGAGATTATACAATTCTTAAGGTGTTCAGACATTAGAAACACGTGTATATTAAATTGCTTAAAGTTTTACACTCGAAAAAAAAGACATTATTATGTCTTAATGAAACTTTAATTTTCTCTATAAAAGTGCGAAAAAGTTGTATTTAGGCTGTCAAATGCGCAATATTCAATCAAATGTTTGAGACTTTACATTTCTAAAGGTGTCCAGGCATTAGAAACACGTGTATATTAAGTTGCATAGTGGTTTACATTCGAAATGACAAAATTAAGACATTATTATGTCTTAATAACTATGTTTCTTTAATTTTTACCACAAAATTGTGAAAAAGCTTAATCTGGATTATCAAACACGAAATATTCACTCAAATGTTTGAGATTAAATATTTCTTAAGGTATCCAGACGTTCGAAACACGTGTATCTAGAGTTGCCTAAGATTTTTTACAGAAAACAAAAACATAACAAGGCAT
>JAODAC010040230.1:0-58872 GCA_027575185.1 Mimaenictus wilsoni | reverse complement strand
GAACTTGGGACGAGGAGATTGAAAGAATACTACATCACAGAGGGATAACAACAGCAACAGCGAAAGAAATGGCCAGATACTGAAAGAAATGGAAGGATTTTACAATTATGTAGACCCAACATATAACCCTACACCCGATGGGTAAATGGGTATATATATAATAAATATAATAAGTATTATTGACTTACAATATTTATACTTACAAAGGGTTTTTTTCTGCTTATTTTCAATATGTTTGATATTACATGACTCCAATTTATTCATTTTATACCGAAACCCATGCAATTTGATTTAAAAAATTGTTCTCTGTAATTAATTTTTATATGATAATTCGTAAAATGTCACAAATTATTTTGACAGTTCAACAGCGCCTCTCATGTGAAAAGTGCCTACTAAACGGTGACAAAGAGTGACACCAGTGGCGTAACAAAAAATCAATATTTCTTAACGCACCGTAATTCGTGCATTGACGGTGGGACACGCCGCCCAATAGAGAGTACACACGTGACCCACCGGTGGGGCACGCCGGCGTCAACGTGTTAAACTAAAAACCATACAAAAGTAATGAAATTGATTCAAGTCATATCAGAACTAGACAACTGCTCATACTCTTAACAATTAAGTTTTAATATCTATGCAACCTGCCAAATATAGATTCAACTAACAACATTATGATTAAAACTCACCAAAACATTAAAACTCTCAAAAACATTTAAACAAATTAACTATTTAAAAAAATACATTATAGTGTCAGAATAATATAAAAATATTAATAACACAAAAAGCAAGTAAAAGTAGATTGAATTTTCGAAACACCTGCTGCCTTTCATTCAACCGGCGAAAGACGACAGATGATATTATAACTCAAATTTAAAGTCTGAATAAATAAAAAGCACTGTGATTAATTGACGGCACGTGAGGCATAACTATTGCCTACTATTCACTTTCCTGCGCGATTAAATGCCTTTCTGAGGCAATTAATCTAGCCTAAAAAACCATAATTGATATGAAAAAATATGATATAAGAAAGATAACTTATTGATGGCTTGAAATAAACTCTTCTAAGCGTCGCAACCGCTCGAGAGCGGTCAGTATGTGTGTGCAGAGATCGCATTTGCCAATTAGACAGCACCGGCTTGCGATAATTGCGATGGAAATTGCGCCGGCCAGGCGGAAATAACAACTTGTTATAGTAACCTATATCGGCGCGTTTGAGGCCTCCACTTGTGGTTATGAAACGACGACTCTCTCACAGTGATACAATTGAAAATAAACCAATAATGCTAGATCGATTGATTTTCATTCTTAACCTTAATTCCACAACTTTTCTAGGCTTTGCCTACTTTTATTTCTTTAAATTATGTTAAGATAGGTTAAACTAGGTTAGGTTAAGTTAGATTAGGCTAGGTTGGATTAGGTTAGGTTAGGTTAGATTTGGTTAGATTAGATTATATTAGGCTAGGTTAAGTTAGGTTAGGTATAGTTAGGTTAAAGTAGATTAGGCTAGGTTAGGTTGGATTAGATTAGGTTAGGTAAAGTTAGGTTAGATTAGGCTAGGTTAGGTTAGGTAAAGTTAGGTTAAGTTAGGTTAGGTTAGATTAGGCTAGATTAGGTTAGGTTTGATTAGGTTAGATTTGGTTGGGTTTGGTCAGATTAGGTTAGGTTTGGTTAGGTTAGATTAGGCTGGGTTAGGTTTAATTTGGCTAGGTTAAGTTAGCTTTGGTCAAGTTAGTTTGGGTTAGGTCAGGTTAGGTTAGATTAGATTAGGCTAGGTTAAGTTAGCATTAAAAAGATGACGTGAGGTTAGATTTGGTACGCTTAGGTTAGGTTTGGCTAGGTTAAGTTTGGTCAGGTTAACTTGCGTTAGGTTAGATCAGGTTATGTTAGGTTAGATTAGGTAAAGCTAAGTTAGGTTAGGTCAGGTTAGCATAAAAAGATGACGTGAGGTTAGATTTGGTAAGGTTTGGTTAGTTTGGATAGGTTAAGTTAGATTAGGTTAGATGAGGTTAGATGAGGTTAGGTTAGCATAAGAATATGACGTGAAGTTAGATTTGGTAAGATTAGTAAAATTGTGGAATTGCTTGCGGTCTACTTTAGCAGACAATCTTGAAATACTCTAAATATAGAATAGAATAAAAAACGTTTTGACTTATCTACTTTATTTAACTTCTTGCTAGAGTAACAGTTATAATGTGTATGTCTGATGCAATGTGACTCAATCGTGAATGATGAAACAATGTGTGAATGTGTTCGGGTTTGCATTTGTCTTAAATATACAAAAAGTGTGTTATCTTATTACTACGCTAAATCTAGGTGGCTGCGTTGACAAAATGCAGCTGCCCGTGGAAAACAAAACTTGTTATCCTGGATTGACCTGCGTTGCTATGGATTGGTGTGAACCAACGAAGTGAGCCATGAAAACAAAATTATCCTGGATTGACGCGTTGTCATTGATTTGCGCTACGTCCTGGATTGGCGCGAACAGTGAGGTTATGTTAGGTTAAGTTAGATTAGGTAAGGCCAGGTTAGGTTAGGTTAGCATAAAAAGGATGACGTGAGGTTAGAGGTGGTAAGATTAGGTTAGGTTATGTTAGAACATTAAAAAGATGACATGAGGTTAGATTTGGAACGGTTAAACGCAGTTATAGGACAATTAACGTTTAATCACGCATCGTAAATTATGATTTCGGCTGCTGGGCGGAACAGTAACAACCGATAGATAAGAGATGCCAATCGCACATATTCAAATTCGCCCGAAATTTATGGGAAGGAATGTGGCGCTTCGCTATAGTCTAGGTTAGGGAACGACGTACGTACGCATTGCATATCTGGAGCTGATGTTTGCCGTTCCGCTTGTTTGGCACGCCTTCTATTAGTGCGGTGGTTTGTATTATGATGGCACGATTTTAATGCTCGTTTTTCTCGTTTTAAAATATGCATTCGTGTTACTCAACCAGCCTCAACCGCCTGCTCCGTCGCATCCCGCGATTGGAAAGCTGTATTCAATAATTCACATATATGCACAAAATATACCAGTGTCTCTTCCCATATTTGCAATTTATTCAATTATTAACTATCTAATCCATTAACTATTATCACTGTTTGAAATAAGCATCTTTCTTCATTCAATTTGAGCGAAATATCTTTGGAATAATAGTGATTCACATTAACCTATTGCTTCGCATTGTAAAACTTTTGTGAAACTTTAAAACGATTTTACAATACTTAATGATTCTCTCTCTAGTGTTTCAGACAAGTCTTCTTCATTCTACCGCAATTTGATGGAAATGTTTCTGTCAAATACGATGTCATCTTCCCTCAGGTCCAGTAAAAATGTTTATACCCGTAATCTGTTTATAATCCTCAAAATCATGTGAAAAACAGTAATATAATAATAATCTCATTGGCTAGGTTAGGCTAGGTTAGATCAGGTTAGGTTTGGTCAGGTTAGGTTTGTTAAGGTTAGATTATATTAGGCTAGGTTAAGTTAGGTTAGGTATAGTTCGGTTAGGTTAGGTTAGAGTAGATTAGGCTAGGTTAGGTTAGATTAGGCTAGGTTAGGTAAAGTTAGGTTAGATTAGGTTAGATTAGGCTAGGTTAGGTGAAGTAGGGTTAGGTTAGGTAAAGTTAGATTAGATTAAGTTAGGTTAGGTGAAGTTAGGTTAGGTTTGGTAAAGTAAGGTTAGATTAAGTTAAGTTAGGTTAGATTAGGCTAGGTTAGGTTAGGTTTAATTAGGGTAGGTTTGGTTGGGTTTGGTCAGGTTAGGTTAGGTTTGGTTAGGTTTGATTAAGCTAGGTTAGGTTTGATTTGGCTAAGTTAAGTTAGCTTTGGTCAGGTTAGTTTGAGTTAGGTCAAGTTAAGTTAGGTTTGATTAGATTAGGCTAGGTTAAGTTAGCATTAGAAAGGTGACGTGAGGTTAGATTTGGTAAGGTTTGGCTAGGTTTGGCTAGGTTAGGTTAAAATCATGTAAAAAATAGTAATGTAATAATAATCTCATTGTCAGTAGCTGTCATCAAAACAAATTGTCGAATCAATTTGCGATTGCGTGAATAATCAGCGTGAAACAACCTAAACGAAATTTCGCGTTAGCGCTGATTATCCTCACAAGTAGCGTAGTTGTTTGCAGTTGTTTTCTCGTCTATTTCGCGAAGTAATTTAGCATCGCCGCGCCGATCGCCTGGCCATGCTCTCCAGCGATAGAAATACGCGGCGATTTCGTAGCGTAGCGTTAGTTACTAACGTCTAACTCGTGTGCCGCTAACCTACTAATACGCAACAGATGTGTTTTCATTCGAGATTCAACTGTCGTTCGCAGTTAAGAATTTTCGAAGCGATTACGCCGGCTCCGCACCAACATCGTCGAACGCCGAACGGCCGAATCCGGTAATATGATTCCGCGCGATTCCGTTTCGCACGTAGCATTATTTTTGCGCGCCAAACGAAATGGCGCACATGAATGTGGATTAAGGTGCGCTTAGCACGCCGCTGGCAAATAAAAATTTTGGTCGGCTGCGCATAAATTTCGTCGCCCTCAAGCGACTTATAAATAAATAAGAAATCAATTTGCACTGACGGGTTGATGCTAAGCGATGTTGTGAAGATGCAAAGATTTTAGCTGAAGACGTTGAAGAGGATGAAATGCTACGAGCGGTATAAGTATTTTTGCACGCATCTAGGTCGACTGAATTTATTAAGTTCGGCTTGATTTGCTAAATATTTATAAACATTGAAACAAAAAAGCGAAATACATTTTGAAAAACGATTCGCTGCGGACAGGACTCGAACCTGTGCGGGCAGAGCCCATTTGATTTCGAGTCAAACTCCTTAACCACTCGGACACCACAGCCACATGCACCGCCGAAAAATAAGTGTATTTAAATCATAATTTTAATTCTTACTGCTTATTAATGATTAATAGTTATTTTTTCACATACAATCAATTATTTTTATATATAAACCAAGGAAATAATATTTCTTTAAGAAATATTACTTCAAACAGTTATTGAGTTCATAAATTCAAATCATTTTTTACTTAATTATATTATTAATTATTTTTAAGAGATTGTTAATAAGAGTGATAGGTGCGTACATAAATAATATCAAATATTTCATTAGATTATTAACAATAAGTAATTTGAGGTACGTACCGACATCTGGTGGCTAATAGTATAAATAATGTGCTATTCCAAAAGAGCTTTTTTGTTCTAATAGCAACCACTAGATGTCGCACCTGTCCAATATTAACAATTTTAATTTCTGCTGTACCATCAGTCCATAATAAATTAAATAGTTACATATTAAGTTATCATAATTGCAAATCAATGTTTTTGAGCCTTTTAATGGATACACAATTTCATATAATGCACATGGCGACATCTAGAGAATTGTAGCAGAATTTTTCCTTAAATGAGCTTTTTAGTTCTTAAATCTCCGCTAGAGTAATTTTTAATAAAACCCCAGTTAATTATCTTCATATCAATGGAATTAATGAAATAGCTGTAACGTATTTAACATAAATTAAAATTATTGGTTTTTATAAAGAGAAAATCAAGTTTTGTTAATACATGATATGTCGATATGTTTAATTGACAACGTCAAAGTACAAAATGTCAATGCTTGTTTACATTGATTACATGCAAATCGAATCATTAGCGATGCACGTATTCCGGTTGCGTGTCACCGGTGTCATCAAATAAAACAATCGAACGCGCCACAGTCTATAGAATACATAGACGCCAGTCAATCCCACTCTGTAATCGCTGCATTTTACATAACACCGTATCGTACGATTCTCTTTCAACGACGCCGATCAGTCGGTTAGTAATCATCACACCTTCGGCACACACTACGCATCAACGTAACGGTAAATAAACTCGAATTAATTGCACACGAAACCGCAGCGTCATGATTGAGGTGAGAAGTCTACACACGCATCCAAAATATTCGCTTAATAAATCGACTTTAAGGTTGAAGTATGTCTCGTCAACAAGAAGCAACTGTGCAAGGTTCGCATCGAAACCACCAGCACGGTGAAGGATATCAAGAAAGCCATCGAAGAAGCTTCGGGAATGAAACGCTGCCGACAGTCGATCAGAAGTGAGTCGAAAGGCAAGGATATCTCCGATTCCACCACGTTGGCGTTGAGCAGCGGCTCGAAAATCTTTGTCAAAGACTTGGGGCCACAGATTCCCTGGACTACAGTGTTCCTCGCTGAATATTTCGGGCCTCTTGTCGTTTACGCAGGTTTCGCTGTTCATCCGAAGGCAATTTATGGAAGCGATGCTGTAATTCCTTTATCAACGACTGCACAAATCGCCTGGTTGTGCTGGAGTGTGCATTATGTTAAGCGACTCCTAGAGACGCTTTTCGTTCATCGTTTCTCTCATGGCACCATGCCTATCCGTAATCTCTTCAAGAACTGCAGCTATTACTGGGGTTTTGCCGCGTTTGTGGCTTACTTCACCAACCATCCTTTATTCACACCACCGTCGAATGCTCAAATGTTGACTGGATTGGGAATTTTCACTTTTTCGGAGCTTGGTAATCTTAGTATTCATCTTCTATTGCGTGATTTACGCCCAGCTGGTTCCACCGTCCGGAAAATTCCTAAACCGAATGGTAATCCTTTCACCTTGTTGTTTAATTTCGTTTCTTGTCCGAATTACACTTATGAATTTGGTGCCTGGATTGGATTTACGATTATGACTAGCTGCGTACCAGCGTTTTTATTTGCTGCGGCTGGTATGTATCAAATGAGCGTTTGGGCTATTGGTAAGCATAGAAACTACAAAAAAGAGTTTGCTAACTATCCTAAACGGAAGGCCATCATTCCATTCATTCTCTAAACTTAAAACTTCTAAACTTTGTTTAGAAATTTTTAGAGACTTCCAGTTTGCCGTTTCGTACTTTCCTCCTATTTTAGTGAATATTTCACTTATACTTGAAATTTTTGATAGGTTTAAGTTAAGACTGTTGCTGATTTTTGTATAACTTGGTTTTGTATGGCTGGGTTGGTTGGTTAATAAACGTCTTAAATTCATTGTAATGACTTAAGAGTATTACACAATGCCTGGTTAATTATGCATGCATTTCTCTAATTACATGGATATCACTGATAATGACATAGTCATGAACACAGGACAGTTTCTAACAGGTTTTCGAATAATGCGTCAGTTTTCATTATACGATTGTCTATCGACATTTCTGTGATTGATGATTAAACAATACATATTTTAAACATTAGGTAATAAATACTTCAAAAAATATGTCATTGTGTGTTTTTACTGATAAAATACGAAAATTCCTGAAAAATAGTTACATTTTCCGTTGTATTTGTAACATAAAATATTAAATTCCATGTTTTATAATTTGTCAGGTTTCGAATTCAAATTTTTCAGAATTTGTTGGTTTTATGACAATGTCTTCCACATATTTGTGAACAAGTAAAAATCCAAGATGTAGTTCGGTGGTAAAGAGAGAGAAGAAGCCAAATAAAATCTGAAAAGATGTAAGAATTCATGGACCTCCATCTCCAAGAAGAATGCTGAGTGATATACCCAAGAAAAACAGGACAAAGTTTTCAGTGCCTTTTTGCAAAGGGCAGTATCTCATTGACAGACCTTTCCTTTGAATTCAGTGAGACAAAATAGCTCGCTCGGAAAGGGGACACAAGTGCTCAGTCGTTTCTACATTCGAATTACACAGTCTAGAACTTGTGTGGTAGCCTTTGTGAATATCGACTAGGTGATAAGGCGCTTGGCGTGACCTGATAATAGGCTAACGAACAACCGTACCATTCACGTTTTTTTTCAGATAATACAATTAGTTATTTGTACTTGTCGATTAGTTGAGTATTATTTAGATATATTTACAAGTTAAGTAATTATGAAACCTTTCAGCAAATACTCCCAGGGGACGTACACGCATTGTCCGACTTCGATTTGAATCAATAAAATAATTTTATACGTGTAGGCTTAAAGCGACTCAAACCCGACATAAACATTGGCGTGCGCGCTCGATTTGCTCAGTATGAGGCACATTTTAAAATATATTTTAAGTTTATTAAATATTAAACTATCAACATGAAAGAAGTGATAAAATGTTCCTCAACTCTTCTACCTCAACCTGACATAAATATCCCGATTCGTTCAGGATATGTCAATCTTTTATGGAGTTTAAAAGACAATTTTTTGAAAACCTCATTTTCAACTTAAAATCTTCAAAATAGGTTTTCCTCCCTTATCCGATCTCGGGGGTAGTTGCCATATGTATCATATTGTTCCTTTTTCCTGTACTTTCATACGCTATAATTGTGCGATTTCGCCGAATTTATAATCGAAACCGTGGTTTCATTCATTGGTTTCTATGAAATTCAAGAGATATTTTTACATCTTGTTGCTATTAAATATTTAATTATGAATTATACGTGCATCTATCATCCTCACTCGCATGTATTGCACATTGTTTACTGATATGACTTGCCATACTCATAAACAATGTATGGCATTACATGCTCTTTGTACAATATACTATTAACCAGTACTACACGGAATTAGTTAATTATAAATAGTAGATACTTACATCACCTGTTAACTAATATAAAATAAAGCATAGAAATCGAGATAGAAGCCATAAAGTTAAGGAACCACACAAATGAACTCTAAACAAGAAAAAGTGAAATGAAAATTGTTGAAACCGGTAAATCCGGAAGTCACAAAAGTCCACCAAAACAAAATACATCAATCTTCGCGTTCATCACCTCCCAAAAAACACTATTTATTGTTATTAGTCATCAGTTGAACATTAGCACCAATTAGTAGTACTTACGGAGTGTTAAGAACATTGTAAATATTAGATCATCCTCCAAATAAAACTAGTAGTAGATGGATAATACCAGTCAGTAATAGTGACAAATATAATTTAAAAAGTCTGTAATGGGAACGTGTTTACAATGTTAATTTGGCTGTAGGTCTGCAAAAAATTCATTAAATAGTAAATTGTTTTATTTTTAAGTGCAAAAATTATGACATCTTGTTGTTTCAAAATAAAAAAAAGCTCCATAAAAAAATAAATTTACTTGAGTTGAGTGGAGAAAATCATCAAAGCAATATGCAAGAAAACAGCGCCGTTCCATCATTCCACCTCTTCAATTCCGATTCTCCAATGTTCAAATGTTCACGTAAAACGTTTACAGATTCGAGTAAAACCTTATGAGCTACAAGTTCTAGCTTAATGCAATCACTTGAATTATTCTACAGTGTGTGATTCTGAGAGAATGGGTATGAACCAACTGTTTTCCACAATCAACTTTTGTTTCTCAATCACCAAAAAACGAACGTAAATTTTTGCATCAAAAAAGCTCTAGGCAACTTCGACAGATAGGAGGAGCTACATTTAAGACAGGCTACAACGCACGCGCAGATCGCAGTAAATATTAAATATTAATTTTGATTCGTCGCTGCGTGATCACGTGATACGTTCGCAGCGCCCTCTCAAACATTAACTCCTCCTTCTTTCGACACAAAATAACAAAAGACATTGACGCCAAGGATATTTTTCCTTTTTTTTTACTATTGCGCACAGAAAAAAAGGCGAGTATCTTCCGTGTATTGTGTTTTGTTTGTTTTTAGCATAGCAATGTTTATCTTGATTTTTCTCTCAACTGTTCAACATTATTTCGGTTGCATTGTCATAGTGCATATTACACTCCGTGCGCGCGACACCCATAAACTTTACATGTACAAAAAGCGATCCTACCTAATATTTATAATATCATATATTATATATAAATATAAATAGTATTTATTTCATTATCAATTATCCTTAATGATGTTTTTAATCTTCTTCTTATTCTTCTTGTTTTGCTTCTTTCTATTTTCTTTTTTGTTTCTTTCATTTTTGTTGCCTACATTTTTGCTTCTTTTCTTGTTATCATTCTTAAGTTTTTTAACTTTTCTTGGGTTTACGACTGTTTTTGTCTATCAACCGGTACGAAGTGATTTCGAGAAGACAATATGAAGACGAGTGAAGAGAGTGAAAGAGGGCAAACGTTGTATGTAACAAGCAACAACAAACCATTTCGTTTTTTTCCCTATTTTTTTCATTTCCCCCGAATTTTCCGCAGAAAAAACGAGAAAAAGCCGCCATTAATCAACAAATCAATAAACAAGCCCCATTTCTCAATTGGCAGTGTCAGGCCTAACCTAACTAAGCGCGACTTTCATTAACGTTTACTTACACTTAACCTTAGTCTTAGTGTATTCAGCGAAGAGAACATGTTTTGTTACGCGTGTGTTTCTTTTTTTTTTGTTTGTGTGTTGTGTATGCTTAGTTTGCAATGGTTTTGCACTTATAATACAACGATGGGAGATTAGAGAAAAACGGGGGAGGTTCACAATTAATTACACCTACTAAATAACAATCAATTGGATAAATGAAATACTTCAGTGTGCACGCAATCTGATTGCGTCGTAAAATCGTCTTAAACTTAGCATTTACAAGAAACAAAACGCCAATCCAATGTGGTTGGATCGAAATTACTTTCTACGAAACATTGCGGCACATACACGCAACATCTACAGGTATGTGCAGCAGAAAAAATAATGCAAAAAAAACTTTTTCTTCTCTGTAAATATTACAACCTAGCAAATAATCGTAACCTAAATTGGACGAATTTGAAACTCATTAGTCAGCTTCATGGGTAAAAACGTTTGAAACTTAACTGTATTCGAAAATATCGTTTGTCAAAGGCATAAAGAGATAGGTATATCGCGATTTACCTACGCAAAAACCAATAGGGATGGCGAGAAAACGATGCGATAGTGTGATAAAAGTGATCAAAAGGCTGGAGATATAATGGAGATATTTCCGAGTTGTACCAAATACTCATCTATCATCTAAACACGCGTGTTGTTTTCGAGATTTTTAGGCGTGTACTGTTTTATGCGTAGTATGCAATCAACTTGTGGAAGTTGATTAAGTTATGTGTTTTTTTGAATGTTTTATGTGTATAAGATTTTGATCGTTCGCGAGTGTTTCTTTTTTTTTTTGTTGATCGAACGTTCGATTTTGGAATACTTAAACGTAGGTGGCAGCGTTTGGAGGCGCTTGCCTCATGTTTGTGGGAACGTATTGTCCGATGAAAGAGCCATCCTCTGTGAAGCGACCTAAAACAAGTGCAAACAGCTTTATTAATTACATATGTTTATACAATTCAAAGATTTGTTGAGAATTTTTCGAATTATTTTGAGTTAATGAATGCAATTAAATGAAATTGAATTGTCTATTAGTTAGTTTAAAGTAGTTTAAGCATGTTTCCTCTTGTTGAGGCGAAGTAAACTTCTATAAATAGTAATAAAAGATGGAATCACATTATTACACTCTAGTAGGAATGTTTTCTGATAAATTTCTGCATCAAACAAAATCAAGAGAAACAAAAATATAGGAAATATACCGTAAAACTACGGCTGGGAACGTTTGAGAACAAAATATTCCGGAATATAATACTAAATAAGTGGATATTCATTTCTACAAACCAAAATATCGGGAAATTTAAGTTTGAAATTGTAGCAAAACAGAATAGAGCACTGCTTGGGTAGTAGACAGGGGTTTAAGTGAGTTTTCTGAAAGTTGGACGAACTAAACTTCTACCAGTGGTAAACCAACACGAAATATGTTCCTTCATCTTGGTCTCAAGAATTCAATAGTTTTAATAGAATCAGAAAAAGACGTCGACTGCTTCATTAGAACAATTTATATATAAATAAATATTTAAAAATTAAAATTCTAAAGAAAATTGGAAATTTTAACATTGAATATTAGAATTAATGAATTTGAGTTAAAATTTATAATTTTTCAGAAATCAGACAAAATAAGTATAAATTAACAACCCTTAACGACTAGTTTTTAGGTAATATAAACTGATATCTTCAAAGATTTAATGTTTAATATCCCGAAATAACCCTCTTTCGATGGCTTCAAATCATTAATAACGGTTTGAATATAAATAGAACGTTTAGAAAAAAATGAATCCAAAAAATGGCAAATATATGTTTAACGAACAATAACAACACACAATTCTTAAATTATGTCAATTTTTACTCATAAAGCATTTACCAACGCCTGAAATTAAACCAAGCCGCGTAGCGTTGAAGTGTGCCCCGTTTTTTGACTAAACAAATATTAAAAGCATAAAGCCCAGACACATGTTTGGTCTTTCGACAGTTGTAATCTTATTACAATCGAAGGACCATGTTAATAATAAATAAAAAGAATTATTTTTATATAAATTCATTATTTAAAGCAAAGTCAAAGCAACAATGATTAAAAAAAGCATCATCCAAAGCAAAAACCCAAAACCAATCCCAGTAAACTGAAATACCCTTACTTTTTATACCAAAGTGGCAAATCCCTGGGACGTTGTTTCACCCTGTTTGCCCTTACGCCCGTATTGTCCGATAAATGAGCCATCCTCATTCATACCTTCTACGAAAATAAAAATAAACATAGGACAATCACAAAATAATAACATAAACTAAATAAACAAACACAAATAACTAAATATCAACTTAATATTAATAATATTGTGTTTAACGTTTCTAATTAAGTGCTCTCCCAAAAAGAAACACAAATAAATAAAGCTCACCTGTATCTCCTTCACCATACTCTGCCATTGAATCCGTATCGCTTTCCGGGCCTGGTTTCGGCTCACTAGCTGTCGATTTCGCATCCAGCGGCTGGGAGTATTCATGAAAGCCACCCTCATCGGGGTAATCATGTCTTCCATTCGCCTGTTCACGTTCGTGTACCGCGTATTTGCCACCACGATTCCGTTTTACAATACAGACGAGGATCAACACCAGCAGCAGGAAGGCGATGGCGAGCATCATTCCGATGAACCAACCTGCTGTCGCGACGTTCTCTCTGGGTTGGATAATGGGACCTTCGCCACCGTAGGTATCGACTTCCTGCTGGGCGCTTTCAACCTGATAGTTACCGTCAACGGCAACCACAGACATCTCGTAGGTGTTGCCCTGTTCCAAACCGGCGACGTCGGTGTAGTCTTCATGGAACTCCTCATGTGTAGTTTGATAGTTGGCTTCGCCTTTCCTGCGGTATTTCACGTAGAAGTGGGAACCGGGGCGTTCGTAGTCGGGCAGCCATTGGACGCGCATCGTCGCCATGTTACCACCGTCGCTGGGGATGCGTTGGGCCGAGAAGGTTGGTTGGTTGGGTCGTACGGCTCCAGCACTTCGTGTTACACGTTCAATGAAGAATCTTTAAAAGAATTTATTGGATTATAATGTATTATGTCTAATTACATCGTTTCGAAGTTGGAAGTTGTAAAAAACGTTTGGAAAGGGTTCAAAGAGATTCTAAGCGACTCTTTTAAACAGAATTAAAACAAAAACTTACTTTTTGCCATCACCAGCAGCAGTTGTAGCACTAATATACAACCGATACTTTACACCAGGTTGTAAACCAGACAATTTTGCCCTCAACTGATTCGGATTCATAATCTGCGGGTCCCTGGCAATCTCCGGAAACACCGAAGTGCCATTCACAACGGAATAGAAGATTTTGTATCCGGTTAGAATGCCATTCGGTTGATCAGGCCGTTTCCACGTCAACAAGAAAGCGGAGGAACCCATTTGGTAAGCTTCCAAGAACGAAATTGGTCCAGGAGCTAAAACAAATAACTTTACTAACCCAACTACCTTGATTATCGTGACTTCAACAAACCTCCTTCTGGAGCATCAAAACTAAGAGTCTCACTCGGTGGGCCGTTATACTTTCCATTGTAAACGTAAACCTGAGCGTAGTTCTTCGCAAACGGTGTGAAATTCGTAACCAAAGCCTTAGTCGCCTCACCTTGGACCTGAATCTCTTTATGTCCAGGCTTCTTATCAGTCCACGTCTTGATTTTGTAGCCCTTAAAGTGACCCCTGACAGAGTCTAAGCTCACCGGGTTCCAACTCAGCAAAGCTTTGGTAGGAGATTGAATTTGTACCAAAGTGAAATTGAACGGAGCTTGGGTAGGTTGGTTTTCACCAGAGTAACCGATAACTTCCTGTGGGGCCACGTCAGCTTCACCCAACTCATTCATAGCAACGACTTTGATTCGGTACTGTTGGAAAGACGGTTGATTTTCGATTTTGAGATAATCTCGCCTCCAATCTAGCATATCATGAACGTTATACTCAGCTCCAGGAATGTCTCTCTTCCAAAAAATTTTATACTGGAATTTAGGAGCGTTATGTTCGATTTCCGGCATTGGCGTCCATCGAATCACGAGGTTATCAGGCTGATCACCTTCACCTTCAACTTTGTCAGGATTCTTATGAGGTACTTCAGGTTGAGTGCTGCATACTCCAGAATGAGAGGAAGGCAAGGAAGGTCCGATTTTGTTGTGGGCCAGTACGCGGAAGGTATAATTCGCCCACGGACTCATTGGAGCACTATACGTCATATCAACGGCAGGAATATTATCGTAGGCAGTCTCCCAGACGTCTGGAGTAAACGAAGTATTGTATTGAAGAGTGTAGTGTGAGATAGGAGCACGGTTATCACCCTGTGGGAACCATCTAACAACAGCATCCTTCTTGTTACAAGCAATATTCTCCATTCGTGGAGCATTAGGTACATCCTGCACCGTCAGAGTCGCTCGAGCTGAAGCTTCATCTAAAGGCGTTCTTGCCAAACACGTATAGGTCCCCGAATCCAACTCTATGGTCTTGGTAATCGTCAGAGAGTAATCTGAGGATTGAACAAACCTTGGTTCTCCCTCAAAATCAATTGGTTCCCCATTATTCATCCAGATAATCTCCAAGGGCAGAGACGGATCGCTAACTGCATTACACCGGAATGTCGCCTGTTGCCCTGCAGACACTTCGTAATCCTCCGGTCCATCCGAAATAAACGTATGGGTCTTGACACTGAACATACAGGAAGCATTCGCCCTTCCGAATTTGTTCTCAGCGTAGCAGGTGTATTCACCGCTGTCGTCAAACTGGATTGTCTCGATATTCAAATCACCATTGTCCAACACTCGGAAACGTCCCCCTGTCAACTCCTTTCCATTGTGCATCCACTTGACTTCCGGTTTAGGCGCTCCAAAGACTTTGCAAGTCATATTGATTCCACGTCCATCAACCGCGTCCTGATCATGAGGAGCTTCCGTGATTTCAGGAGCCAAGGCCAGCACGTTTACGTACACATCTTTGTAGACATAACCCAAAGAGTTGGTGGCGTTACAACCATAATTTCCGGTATCCTTCTTCATTAACCTCTCGATGCGAATAGTATTGGGACCTACTTTCCTCCTCGGATTAGGTGGGGCTTCCGCAATCGGTTTACCGTTGTGTATCCATTTAATCTGTGGTTTAGGAACACCGGAAGCATCGCAGTGGAACTCTACAGTCTCATCCTCAGCAGCGTTGATAATTTCCGGCTCTTCCGTAAAATAGGGAACGGCCAAAACTTGGAGGTTAATAGAATGCGTTTGAGACTCCCCAACACCATTGGAGACCTCACAGGTATAAGCTCCCTCATCGTCAAAGTCCACCAGGTTAATCACCAGTGATTTACCATAGTTATTCTGTTGAACACGTTCGGTACTTTGTATAATCCTACCATCTTTGGTCCATACAGTCTGCGGGAGAGGTGTACCTCCGTAGATACAGAACAATTCTACCTTCTTTCCCCTAAGTGCTACTTCATTCTTCCTGGTGACATACTGCTTAACAGGCTCATGTTTATTCTGAGTTGAGGAATGTCCTGTGGTGATAACCTTCAGAAGAACACGGTTACCAAGCTTGTATTCGAGTTTCGTCGAGGAGGCGGCCGCACAAGCGTACATAAACCCATCGGTCGCATCCTGTTTAGTGAGATTCGAAAACCAGAGATTTCCTTCCGGATCTAGCGTCATTCGAGAGTTATTAATGGCTTTGAAGGCATCTGAATTGAGGAGTTTCACCCAGTAGACTTTGGGTTTGGGCCAACCGTCTGGCGGTTGGCAGCTCAGCTTGAAGGGCTCGCCTTCCTGACCAGTGAGTGATAGCGGCGGTTGAGCCTTGAAAGAATTCAACTCAGCCTTTCGCATAAAGACCGAGTTCGATGTGGCTGTGCCGTACTCGTTCTCGGCGAAGCATTGATACTGTCCGAGATCTTCATCTTTGGGCTTGGCGATTGACAGTGTACCACGACCGGGCTGCTGGGAGATACGATCGTCGTAGGTTTGCCAATCGAAGTGTTTGCCGTTTTTAATCCATCGGTATTTCGGTGCCGGTTCGCCGGCTGCCTCGCATTCGATGTAGAACGGCTTATCGTTTTCGTCGACGCCAACTTGGAAGAGTACTTCGTCGGTGGGTGGCTGTTTTACTATTCTAGGTGGTGAAGGAACTGAAATAAAAAAGGAAATTTCATTAAGTTATACTCTAGAAAATACATATAAATATTTCTACTCCTAGTTTGTCGTTGTGAATCATTTTGATTTTGGTTTGATGTCAGAAATAACGAGATAATTCAATTTTTTCGGATTATAACTGTAGTTTTGAATTTAAATATTTCCCGCGAAAAGTGTTTAGCCGAACTATTTGTCGTGTCTATGCTGCAGTTCGGCAATTTTCGCAAACATCGATTAGTTCTTACATAAACCACTTTTATTTAGTTATTTTTACACTTTTAACTTGTTTATATTTTGAAGTGGTCTAATTTTAAGAACATTGCACCTTATAGTATAATGGAGGATTAATTAAGTAGACACGAAGTACATAATTCGACAATTTCTTGATTTTGTATAATTTTGAATTCAAATATTTCCCGCGAAGAATAATAGCCAATTATGGTGGTAACACTGCTCGTCAATATTTGTGTATCTTCGTACACTTTTCAACAACTTTTGTTGCTTGTGAAGTACTTTTGTTTCCTTTAATTTTTCATTATTAAAAATGATTGTGAACAATGAAAATGTCTATAGCGAATTGTGAAATTTTAACTTCCGATAAAATACATTATTGGAAACAGTCATTGTGTGAATGAACTGGAAAAATACAATTATGTTAAGACCAATGAAAGGGAAAGAAACTGAAGTTAACTTCATGGAAACTACATGAATCATCACCGGAATTCCTGTAGGAAGGAAATCGATACAAATAATAAGCTTCGTGACAAGCCGGAAATTCTTGCCAAAAAAACTGTCGTAAAGCTTACTAAAATAGCCCGTACTAAAACGCACCCATCTTTTTTATTAAAAAAGTGGTGCAAAACTATAAAAGTTAACAATCCGAAATGAAAGACTAGCGGGGAAGCCTAACAAAAAATGTTCAAGAATTAGAAACCTTACAAAAAGTCGTCAGGGGAAACGAAATTGAAAGAATTTCATTTAAAAAATGAAAACAATCAGTCTTTGTCAATTAATACATTCATGGGACTGCCAGAGTACCTCCGAAATCTTCGTAATGTATCGTACAACTTCCTAACATATCGTTTAACGTCGTGTAAATCGACATTTGTCGAATCTGCAAATGTCTTTCATACATTATTTCAATATTCTGGCTTTTAATGATGCAAATATCAACAAATCAACATAAATAATCATTATCTCATTAAAACATATTCATATTACTACAAAATTTACAAAAATAAACATTAGTCATCGTTCACCAATGTTAACTAAAAATGAAAGGATGAAAAAAACTAAATATTCAAAAAAACTCTGTTTTTAAACACTTTAAAAGTTTATGTAAGGAATTTAAATAACTAAAACCGTCTACGTTATGTAGAACAATTGCACTCACAATCCGATTACAAACATATCGGAATGTTAAATATTCTAAAAACGAGTAAAACGCAATTTTACTTACTTTCTCGTGCGTGAATAAACGTCCCAAGGACTAAAACAACCAATATTCTCGTAAAAGCCATCGCCCAGCAACTGTAACAGACAAAAAAACGAAGTTAATCAACCATTATTGCAATTACAACCAAACGCAAAAAGCTACACATGTGCGCACATTAACGAGACAAAAAAACGACGAAACAACACGCTATTAATCATTCATTTTACGAACTTTTCTCTGTATATTTAGTCTGCACATCAGCAGAAAGTATAATTATCACTTTGATGAGATCAGTTCGGACGTACATCACTCCAAAACTCAAATAACTACGCGAATCGTGTTTATACTATGGTAATACATTTGTTAATCAAAAAACTGACCGAGAAATGTTAAAATAAACACATTTGCATATCTCTCGAGCTCATTCCATTCATGAGACAACGTTACGGAATTAGAACATGATCAATATTTGTTGATTGCTATTTGTAGCAGGCACATTTAATGATATTATGTCATCGGTCGTTTCGGTCGGTTCGTGCGAATAAATTCATTTTGATTCGCTCGTGCATGTCGAGTGTTAAGTAGGGCCACAATTGTTGCCCTGCTTTGATTTTTAATTGATTTAATGTATTTGTCACTCGAAACTTGGGCATTGCTCAATGAGAAAATGTGCATTAGTCATTGATTCTACATATGAATGACTGATTTATTGAGGTTTATTATCGAATTTAGTTAATTCGATTCATTGTTTTGTCATCGCAAGTTTTGAATTTAAATTTTCCCGTGTGAATCGGTTTGATCGATAGATTGTCGTCATGGTAACGTTTTACTTCGGATAAATTCGTTTAGGTTCGTAATAAACACGATTTTATTCATTCTTTCGATTAAAGTCGTGTTGTTTCGTCAAAAAATAATATTTTTGATATTTCGACTTTGATTCGTAAGTAAAATTAATTATTTAAAAAAATTATGAAACCAATGAATAAGGAACTAAAAAATTGTTATAGGTTCAAATTAATTGAATTTATTGGGTGGTATTTTAATATTTTTGAATTTAAACTTTTCCCGCGAGTTTTATTTGATCAATACGTTATCACGACAACGATCGTCTTCAGATATATTCGTCTATCTTCGTATATTTTCAAATAAATTTTATTTTATTACAGATTTTCCAATTTCTGATTAGTTTTTAATTGTTAAACATTAAATCTTACCCTCGACACTCTTAAATTAGTCATTGTTTGTAACTATAGCTTTGATTGAGGTTTATTATTGTACAGATTGAATTAATTCGATATTTGTAGGCTTGGTTTTGAATTTGAAATTTTCCCGGACAATTGTTTGATCGATGGTTGTCATGGTAACATTTTACTTTGGATTAGTGTTGCTTCGTTTAGATTCGTAATAAAACGATTTTATTCATTCATTTCGATTAAGAGGACCAGGTCCGACCTAAAACTCGATATTTCTCAAAAAAGACGTTTTTTACACGATAAATATCTTAATAATTACCCAAAATATAGAGTATTATAAATGTGCCTATCAAAACAAACTATATTTAATGAGGAATCGATCCGTATAAGGATGGGTATTCTGTAACCTGCAGATTAGAAAATATTTTAGAACAAAGTTTGAATTTTACGTTTTAGTTCTGCATTTTGCCGCTACGTGGTACCGGTCGGACCCGGTCCTCTTAAAGTCGTGCAGTTTTGTCAAATTCTAAACATTTTTTTACAAATACAGAAACAACTAAATAATTATAATAAATTCAAATTAATTGAACTTTTGCGTGAAATAATTGGTTTACACTTCAATGTTTTATCATATTTTTGAAATGAAACATTTCCCGCCAGTTTTATTAGATCAATAAGTTGTTAAAGCAACCCTATACCTATACTTCGGTAATCTTCGTCTTTCGCCGAATACCTCCAAACATATTTGGTTAAACTACATTTTTCTTCATTCAAGCTTACAATTATAACATTTTAATGTTAAACAAATGTAAAAATATTATCCTCCGGAAATAACATATGTTATGTGTTTGCATTAGAATATTTTATTGAAAAGTCAGTCAATAGGCGGTAAACTATTTTTGTAGACGATGTGTAAATGAAAACGTGCTGATAAGAATGTAAAAAGCAAAGAATGATGCGTAATATTCTACACTGTTGTTTGATAAAGCATGACTGTAGCAAATTCATGCGAAGACGCTGACTATGATGAGATTAATAAGAAATATGCCTGGGAGATGAGTAGATGCGAGTAGGCGGTAGTGGTCTGCGGTCAAATTACGCTCCTACTTGCTACCGGCTTCATACCCCCCATACACATGCTGCTCGGAGCTACTCATTTCGGCTCATCAACAATTGCTCTATTTGCGCTTCGCGGTCATTGCGAAAATAAGCGATGTGAACGCCGAGCGTCGCGCGAGTATCATATTTTTAGTATTGCGAGCCTCTCTACGCTGCCTCCATGTGTACAACACACATGGAGGAGAGTAATCAGGACGTGTTTGTATTGTCACACCAGCAAACAAGGCGGTTCACTGACCATTGCAAACCATAAGCTGGCAAAAAAATGCATAATAAACGGCCTAGAAAAAATGTCATGAGATACTAATCCGAAATATTCAAGATTATGCTCACATGCACACATTAACACATACATGGTTTTCTATTCGAATTTCCCGCGGAATTTCTTCGGACAACTTCGTAATGTGTCGTTTTATTACTATATGATTATAAACAACTTTTGTTTTTTTGTCGTTTAGTAGCCAGAATTCAAAATTCGCGGGATTTTTTTATCGGATATGTGTGTTCTTAGTGATAAACACCTTTTGTTTTCCGTGTCATTATTAATTTTAGGAAATGTAGTTATAATTATAGGTCCCAGAAGAGATTCTAAAACTAGATAATTCAAATTTACTCGATTTTTTTTCAAACTTATGTCGATATTATCATAAATTAATTCATTTCATTTGGAATTGTGTCGTTTATCATGTTACCACTGATAAAATTTATGATTTAATAGATGAAAACGTAGAATTTCCATACAGAAAAACTGCTTCTACGTTTTTTTAGGTTAATTCATTACAATCTAAAAAATTAGATTAATTTGGTGATTTTCAATTCAAAATTCCCGCCGGGATTAATGATGAATTGATTCGAGCAACTTCGTGCAGTTTCGTTTTATACTCAACAATAACAGCTTTTTTTTTATAGATACATGCTGGAAAGAAGTAATTCTGCGGATGTAGAGTAACTGTAAGTAGTCCCAGTTTCATTATTCGATTTAACAACCGTGATTAATTTTAATTTCTCAAAAGAGATCATAAACAGGCAGTTTCTTACTGTTTAAAATTTACATTTCGCGCAATAAATAATAACACAATAAACAATTTGACATTCGGCACAATTCTACATGAAATTGTGCAGTTTGGGAAGTTTCCATTCGGAAATTTTATTATTTAATCAATGAAAACAACATTTGCATAAAGTAGTTAAACTATTGTGTTACGTTTTTTTAGGTTAATTCGTTTCTCTGATATAAAAATAGGTCAAACTTCGCAATTTCAAATTTCCGCAGGGTTGAATTTTACTAATTCAGTCAACTTCGTCTAGTTTCGTTTTTATACCCGTAAAATGATAATAGCTTTTGTTTCCTTTAGAGGCTATACTGCAAAGAAAAAAATTTGCGGATGTAGAAAGAATAACTGTAAGCAGTTCCAAATTTTTCTTTATTCTTACAAATTCAATTACATGGGAATTTTTAATTTTGCCCCTGAAGAGAGCATAAACAAACATGTGTTTTTGTTTTCGCTGTTTAAAGGTTTTGTTAATTTAAATTTCGCGCCATTTGTTGCCATAATTAGTGGTCTTGAAAGAGATTCTAAATATAGATAACTTGAATTTACACTTTTTCGAACGTATGTCGATATTATCACAGATAAAATTATTTCATAGGGAGTTGTTCCGTTTGACAAGCTTCCATAAATAATTTTTGATTATTTAATCAAGGAAAATCCAGCCAAGTGGTGCAGTGGTATGGTTGATGACTACTGCCCACGAGGTCCCGGGTTCGATTCTCCATAGGTATGCATAGTAAAGTGAATTCTTCTTCTTATCAGTAGTATTAGCCTCTAATATGACTAATTACATTGAACAAGAATTGAATAGAGCTAATGACCATAGCAGTCGATGCTCGGTAAATAAAAAAATAAATAAAAAAATCAAGAAAAGCAACGTTTGAAAATTAAGAAATATCAAAACTGTCAAATTTTCAAATTTAACGGTTATATCAGCTCTAACCGTTTAAACAAAACAGTATGAACATAGATAATACCAAAGAAAATATAAGATAGAGAAGCACATATTATATTAGTGACCTTGAAATAAAATTGTTTAATTCAACCCAATTTGTTAGATGGCGCTAGTAAGAAATCGGCTATAGTCGGTGTTTTCGACCAGCGACGAGTTTTGAAATGTTAATAAACAGTGTCTTTTCATTTATTGCTCTGAACGACATAACCTCTTTGCTTTTGATATATTGTCAATATTTGTCAATATACTATGAAATAAACAGCTTCAAATCAGCCTTGAGTCGAGTCACTTGTATCTCAACGAAGAGCCTAAAAACCTCAGACTTCAATTTCTCCCTCATACAGTTCGTTTCTTCGCGGCCTTACAAACCGCGTTACACCATCCTCGAGGCGACATCATTCCAGCACGAACCAGTGCCTCAAGAGCGAACGAGCTCTTCACCGTACCGGCGCCCATCGTCAGCGGCGTGTGCGTACACAACTAGTTTTTAACGTAAAATATAAACTAATCTATACTTTTTTTTATATTTATGAAAATATCCTCAAAATTTCATTACTTTAACATTTTAAAAGAACATATAGACAAATTCCTTTTAAAAAAATTGAAGAAAACTATCAAACATCATAAATATACACTCCATTTTCTCCAAAACTAGAAGAGGGTGTCTCCAGATGTTCAAAAACAAAAATTATTGCAAATTCAGCGAGGAAAATGAATTGGCTTTTGATTATTATGAATGAACGAAATGACTTTTGTAGTCAATTTAAGAATTCATTAGGTTCATTCAAAGGTGACGTGAGCTAACCTAGGTAAACGTTATTTTTGGACTTTTGGTTTAGTTGCTGTTACTTATATATTTTCATGAAGTTGTATCGCATATCAGTGTAACACTGTGTTTGTTATTTTCCCAGTAAATGAAAAGAATTTTAAAATGTTGATTGATGGATTTTAGTGCATTAATGAAATATATGAATGAAATTAACCTTAAAATTTCATAATCTTAAAATTAATTGATATTCTACTAGTTTTAACGTAAAATATAAACTAATCTATATTTTTTTTATATTTATGAAAATATCCTCAAAATTTCATTACTTTAACATTTTAAAAGAACACATAGACAAAAAAAATAAAAAATTGAAGAAAACAATCAAACATCATAAATTATTATGTACCCTCCATGTTCTCCGAAACTAGACGAGGGTGCCTCCAGATGTTCCAACAAAAATTATTGCAAATTCAGAGAGGAATATGCATTGACTTTTGATTATTATGAATGAATGAAATGACTTTTGTAGTTAATTTAAGAACGGTCAGAAAGCTGAACTTGAACTGCCAAAACCGATTATTGACAAACTGCCTGTTTCACTACAGGCTCTAATTTTCTACATTTTTACGTTTTTTTAATGGATGAAATGCTTAATTTGAATATTAGTATATTAAAATCGAAATGAAAATGTGAAAATCTAGCAAATTTGAACCTTCACGACATTTACGGCAGTCAGTAATAGATTCTGACAATTCGAGTACAATTTACAGCTACTCTGCGGTGTATACATATACAAATTCATTTAAAACATTAAAAAAAACAATCAAAAGGTTACACAAATTCAATCAAAACATAAAGAAAACAATCAAGAAGATAATAAAGTAACAAAGAAGAAATAACTAGAGATGTCAACTTTTCACGAAGTATCGATACTTTTGAAACTTCGATACTTTCGATACCCAAGTATCGAAGAAAAGTATCGATACTTATTGATATCAAAAATACCCATTGACGCCATCTCTTAATGTATTTTCAAATTATTTTTACTCGTTATAGTAATCTTCCAGTATATTATCGATGTGACCCAATGTTTCTGATGTTACTTCATGAAAAATATCGCGGTAATTCCCAAGTAATAAAATTAATGATTGTAAAATTACGGATTGAGTAAATTAAGGAATCGACTTTCGATACTTCGAACGCTTGTATTTTATCAACTTTTAATACTGATTGAAATAATTAGTAATAATTTTAGAATAAATAGAATTTTAAAAATATCGATACTTCAGCAGTAAGTATCGACTGATTTTATTACAAATGTATTGATCTAATTATAAATTGTCGATTTGATGGTATAAAAAAATTAATGTATATATTTTAATGGCTATCAACCCTAAGGTTTTTCCGCCGTGTTTGTACATATATATTTGTATGTTTTACAATATGTGTTGTTTTTGTTGTGTAGTAGTAGTTCTGTGTTGAATGTTTTAGTGTTGTAAGTGTTTGAGGTAAGTTGTGGGTGAATAATATTCACCCGGTGGATTGCCCACCTCGGGGAATCGAACCCGTACTCCTACGTGGTAAGCGGAGATGCTACCACTAGGCTGCCCAGGTGGGCACGATGGTATATTATTGCATGATATAAAGAATTTAATGATTGAATTCCCATATTTTCAAAATAACCAACACTGCACCGGAGACGAATCGGTCGCTCAGAGTACGATTACCAACATAATTGGGGGTGGGATTAACAGATGGCCTCAGTGTAGGGGCATGTCAAAAAGTATAGACAATGACTCATTCGATACTGTTGATACGTATGGAAAATTAAAGTATCGGTAGAAGTTGATAAGTATCGACACGTGGTATCGATACTTATCGTTACCGATACTATTTTTGACATCCCTAGAAATAACCCAATAAACTAGTCAGTATCCTAACAACCTTAACCTAATAAACTCAAGTCTAATAAATTGCAACGTTTGCAAACAATAAAAATAAATGCGATGTAAGTAAACATAAACAGTGTCGTCAATTCAGTAAAAAGATAAAACCAGGTGTGAGTGAAATTTGAACAAAACAAACACCAACATGTAGGTGGATTGTTTTGCAATCCCACTTTTGTCGATTGCATTTCATTTCAGCATCACGAATCGCCTTATAACATTATCTTAAATCATCGATATTACACGCAGGCGGCCATCTATTACTAACAGCAACAAATGACAGAAGGCAGAAGCACAGAAGTAGTCAGGCCGTGATATTCTTAGTAATCAAATATAAATAACGCATGACATCATCAGGCCCCGGCTGCTTAGGTCGATTCTGTCGTCGTAAAGCGACGGCCTGACGTCATGAATTCCCTTCCCTAGTCCAAACGCGTTTCCCTTGTCCTCAAAAATTTCGCCAAACCACGCAACGCGTATGAACTCAGGATATCGGCTTAGGAGAAGTCGGTGAAAACCTACGAAAATTACTAGAGACAACAGCAACATAAGTTAAGATCTAGGTGTGGCGTTGAGCTTTGATGCACGATGCATAGATGAAACTATGACTAATTAAACAGAGTTAAAGTCTCTATAAGGAGGTTTTAACTGACGCTTAATAAGGATTGTTAGATAACTTTTCATTTATAACAACTTTTTATAGAGAAATCTTAAAAGTGTCTTTGAAACATTGTTGTGCATGAAACGTCGTTGTGAATTAAAAATAGTCAAATTTGTGATTGTTTGATCAATAAGGATAAGACAACAATGATTGTTTTATTCTTTGATAGTTTGTAGGCTGTTTAAAGTGGCCTAAATCTGCCGGTGTGTAATAAACGGAGCTCAATCCGACAGAAATAGACACTTTTCTAGCCAAGGCGTACTAAGAGGCTTTCTGTTTGTGTCTAGCAGTGAGTCGCAAACACGCTCGATAAAATTGTGTTCTGAACATTCGCTAGGCAACCTGCTGCCTGCAGTAATATACCGTTAGCTGTGGAAGCGTCCGTACCTCGTACGTACCTCAGGAACCTTTAAAAAATACTTGGTGTACTTACGTGTTTGGAGAACGTTTAACTTCGGGTCAATGTTGATAAGCTATTTATCCATCATCTATCTATTTCTGCAGGATGCGATGTTTCTTCTCCGGGTGCACTAGGTAAACGCACTACTACCCACTGCCCACTACACACCGCGCCACTCACTCTACGAAGTCATATACAAAAACAAGACGCACACAACACACACGAAAGCGATGAGAAAAGGTGCGGTCGGTCGGGGGTACCCCGGTTAGTTGGTTTGGTTCGCTGGCGTGTCACTGGTTGCGATGCGCTGCGGGCGAACCGCTTCGGCCACGGCTTCGATTCGCCTCCCACCAGGGCCCACCACCACCGCGAGCGATGCGCAACGAACGCGTCGTCGGTGATTACGGCTTGCTGCTCGTTTGTTTTGTGCGTTTCTGAGTCGGACTACAAACAGAAATGGAAAACACTGATTCTCGGGGATTTGTGAGGCCCACGATCACAGCATGTCGCTTTTTGGTGGGTGTTTTGTTGTGTGGGGTGACAGGACAGCACCCCGAGTAGTGGCTTTCGATTGATTTGGCGCAGAGGGCTAAGAGTTTCGCAAACAAATCGTAGAGGCGCGTCCTATGTCCCCCACCTACTGGCCGTTTTTTGACAAGCATCGGTTGGCCCTTTAATAGACTAGATTTGACCTCAATATATTAACAATGTATTCTTACATTTATAACTATTAGGGTCTTAACTTTGGTTTCCTTTCAGATTAATGGTAAAACCCGTAACTTATATTTCATTTTTTAGAAAAAAAAATTGAAATTTTGAGGATAAGAAGTAACTAGCGCCATCAAGGTGTGTTCCTGGGATTTAAATTGCAAGCAAGTTTTGTACCACGCTCAGTTCACTCTTATGAGAGGAATTTGCACACGAGTGAGCAAACAAAACTGAAGGCTACACCAGAGGCTTTTCATGCAAATTTCAAAGCATTGAATTCACTACTTATGGCAGCGATCATAACCCGAGTGAATTCGGTCGACAATCATCGGTAAATTACGCTTTCAATCAATTTGAAATTTATGCATTCAGCGCCCTCTAATGTTTGTCGCCACCTCTATTTTTAACTCGGCCAAGCCTCATATGGCATTACAAGGCCTAGCCGAGGCTAAGAACAGAACTCATAGCGTTACAGCAGGTTCTCGGCGTTTGAATTGGGGGATACCGAATGTCAACGATGTTTCTGCTGTCAAATGCCGTCGTGCGTTCTCGGTAGTCATCGTGATGTCCCTTCCTCCAAATGTATTTGTGGCTGCCTATTTAAATTACAATTTAGTGTAACAATAACAATGTTCTTGACCGACCTCTATTGTCGAAAATGCTAAGCTTTAGTTGCAACTTGTAAGGTTATCAACGTTAGAGAACTATTTGTAAAACAAAATATTTCTAACCTTAAATATGGTTACGGCTTACTATTATTATTTCTTATTAAATATATAAACTCATAAAATATATTTATGTAAAAATGTAGATTCAATGAAACAATTTACGAATTAAGAAAACAGACTTAAGCGACCTCTAGCTCTTATCTAAAAAAGAGGCATTAAATTTAAAAAGACATGCGCGGTGTCCTCGTACTCCTCGTATAACCTCGTTGAAAATCCCACCAATCACAATAGCGCAATCGGCTGCAAAATGCACTCTACGCACTCACCACAAATTGCAACCATTTGCAGCACAGTACTCAACAGCAACCACCATCACCCTCGGCGGCAAGCTACAAACAACGGCATCAACCGCCACTAGAGCGCGTATAGTACGCGCGCGCGAATTTTTTTCTCTCCTCCCATCGCAACGCACCGCACACAAGTCGCAAGCGAACTTCCTTCCCGGCCTCGTGCGTTCCGTGTCGTGTCAATCTCGCGTGCGTTTCGTGCGTCTCTTCCGCGCTCCGTATGAGTGCACGGTGTGTACGGTGAAACCCGGGACAACCTCCAGCGAGTGAGCGAGAGCGTCGCCGTGCAGAGAGAGTGTGAGTTTGTGTTGTGTGTGCGGTGCTGAGTGTGCGAGCCCCCCACAAACGCCGAATGGACCAGGACGGCGGTTGCGACGTGCGTGTGGTGACGGCCGCCCCGGGCTTACTGCATCCCGGCAACGGCGGCGATACGACGACGGCGGCGAATATGGCGCGCGACTGCTGGTCGGTGGACGTGCTCGTCCTCGGTGACGGAGGCGCGACGCAGCGGAGGAAGTACGAACGGCCGGTGCGTGTCCACCTCGAGTACGATCCACAAGGACTCAGTTTGCGGCTTTTAGACGGTGAGAATCAAATGATAACTTACTTTTCATTAAAATACAAAGAATTAAAATACATGGGTGCTGCACGTTTTTGTTGAAAAAAATTGAGATACATTGTCTTCATCGAAGAACGAAATGGCGGGTGTTAATTATTTCTTTGTTTTTTTTTTTATTATTTCCTTTTTCAAGATTTTCAAGAATATCCTAAAGTTATTCATCTCAATTTTTTCTTTGGAATCGTATATTCTAACATAAAACTGTTGGGAGATAAGTGTAATAAAGTTCGAGACAATTAAAACCACTTAAGATGGTTCATTGTCCATTTATATCTATTTTCGGTATCTGTCTCATCTCATCTTCACATACATATAAATTATTTTTAAATGGAACTTTCCATTTTTGCTCATATTTTTCATCATATTTGCTCATGTTTTGCTCATATTTTTCATCATATTTGCTCATGTTTTGCTCATATTTTTATTAACTTATAAATAAACTTAGAGATTTTACTAAAAATTAACATAAAAATGTTTTTTGCAGGACATGAAGACAAAACACTTATGGAATTTCCCGTTCACGCTTCGACCGAGTGCTGTAGAGTTTCATCACAGAGTTATATTTTCCACATTGATGATGAGTCTTTATTATTTAAATTCCCCAATGAAGATGGTAAGCTTTTTTTCATTTAAACTTCTTGCTTTATTTTCAAAAATAAATTTATAAATTCTAAAAAGTATATAACTATTTGAAGGATTGTTATTTAAATAGATTTATCGTTGTTTTATAGATGGCAGATTATTTCACATAGCAATCACGAAAGTCAAGTCAGGGAAAAGCACCTCAGTTTTCTCAATTCGAACGGAGGATTCCTCAGCGATGCAGTATTTCCAGTTCTACGGCTACCTCTCTCAGCAGCAGAATATGTTGCAGGATTTCGTACGCACGTCTACTTATCAGAGGGCGATTTTGTGTAATTTGGCTGATTTTAAGGTTAGTATTTCCATGATTTATATTACAATTTTCATGCTTACATCTCTAATTGTCATAGTTTTCAAGTCGTCATGAAACTATATGCAATTAAGGACAACATTTTTTTTTTTCATTAACAGATTTTCTTGTTATTCATGTTTCAAAACTTAAAATACGTTTCTGAACTTAAAATTTGATAATTACCGAAATATTTAAGGAATTGAGGGCAATGAATGAAGAAATTATCTCTTTGCTCGATGTTTTAGCATCATAACCTCAATTTTTAGGGCCTAAAATCCATTTTATTCTATTGAAAGACAGAAATTATATTGTGGAGGAAATCTACGACTTTTTTATGTTTCGAAAGGAATCTGTGATTCTAATTGGATTTTCAGTCTAATTCTGAGTCAGGTCTTATGGTGCTATATTTCAAGCAGAATAGGCGTTTGTTATGAAGATAGAAGTTTTTAAGATGTATGCATCAAAATTACAAATTTTGGTACTCGCGAAACTGAATTTATCACAACCGGAATGATTCTCTCTTTCATTACAGGAATTATAGATTTAATGAAAGAGTGAAACACTTTGACATGTAATAAAATTAAACATTTATTGCTATTGAATCCATTGCTATTGAACATATTTGTATTAATTTGGTTATATGCTGATTCAAAACCTGGCAATTTCACATTTTCTAACTTCCGTTAATGTTAGATAGAAAAGTAAACAAGACAGAAAAGTTTTCCAGATATATAAACAAAAATTACAAATTTTAGTACAAGTAAAACTTAAATTTGTTAGCAACGCAATGTTTTTCTCTTCAGCAAAATTTAAAGAAAGAACAAATTTGATATATTATGGTGTAATTTGTACGAATTAAGATATGCATAAATTCAAAACCGGCTAATTTGTCCTTTACCAACCTGCTGTAATATATATTAACCTCCTTTAACCTATAATAGGTGTATTTTGAGGTTAAATTACTAAAACCCCCAAATAGAACGAATAAATGTTTTTTTTTTAATTTTGAACAGTCTAAATTGTAATAACTTTGTATTCTAGGATAAAATAGTTTTGGATGTTGGTGCTGGTTCGGGCATCCTCTCCTTCTTTGCCGCACAGGCAGGCGCTAAACGCGTCTACGCTGTGGAAGCCTCAACGATGGCCCACTTCGCCCAGAAGCTCGTTGCTGCCAATAACCTCCACGACGTCATCAAGGTGATCGCTGGAAAGATCGAAGAGATTGAGATCCCCGAGAAGGTGGACATCATCGTCTCAGAGCCGATGGGTTATATGCTGTACAACGAGCGCATGCTGGAAACGTATCTACATGCGAAGAAGTGGCTGGCGCAGCCCGGCGGTCGGATGTTTCCGTCCAGAGGCGATCTGCACATCGCGCCCTTCACCGACGACGCTCTGTACATGGAGCAGTTCGGCAAGGCGAACTTCTGGTTCCAGACGTGCTTCCACGGCGTCAATCTGTCGGCGATTCAGAACTGCGCCATCAAAGAGTACTTTCGTCAGCCGATTGTCGATACCTTCGACGCGAGGATTTGCCTAAGCAAATCGGTGCGACATGTGGTAGACTTTCTCGAGGCATCGGAGACTGATTTACATTCAATTGGTAAGATTTTTAGTTCTGTCAATTTATTTTTTAGTTCCATCAATTTTCTATCAAGTTCTATGGATATTATCATTATATTTTTCATATTCAGAATTTTAAATGATGGACATTGGCATTTTTTTGATAAATTTTTTTTTTTTTTTCTATAGATATACCAGTAGAATTTCATCTTCTGGAATCAGGTACGTGCCATGGGTTGGCATTCTGGTTCGATGTGGCTTTCATCGGAACAGATTCCACGGTGTGGTTAAGCACTGCCCCTACAGAACCCTTGACGCATTGGTACCAAGTGCGTTGCTTGTTGGAAGAGCCGATTTTGGTTAAACAAGGCCAGGTTTTAACGGGACGTGTCCATCTGGTGGCGAATAAACGCCAGAGCTACGATGTTACCATCGAACTGCAGTTGGAAGGCACGACGCAACGCTCATCTAACACGTTGGATCTCAAGAATCCGTACTTCCGATACACAGGAGCGCCTGTACAACCACCTCCGGGCGTTTCCAATATCTCCCCGAGTGAAAACTACTGGAATCAGCTAGATGCTCAAGGCGTACGAAATGGTAAGCTAATTTACAATTATTTTTGAAGTAATTGAATGAAAATATGGTGATGATTCATTTTTTAGCAGTAAATATGGTGAATGGTATGTCCGTCAACGGCCTTGGGGAAGTATCAATGGACACAACGCAGTCTGTTATTAGTAATACTTTGATTGCTCTCGGTATGTTTTTTTAAAGTAATTTTATTGAAATTGGAATGAAATGAACAATTGAAAAAAAACTTATGAACTGAAATTTGTTAAAATGTAATAATTATAGATCCATCACAAATGCACGAGGTGCCCCAGCCGAGTATTCATCCCGGGTGCATTTCGAGTACGGGACGGGGACGTGTTGCCGCAAGCCCTACGTCGACACCAACTGCTCAGCTCATAGGTGGCGCTATGTCACCGTCGTTGTTCACCACGCCTACTGTTCAACAGGTATGTTAATTATTTAGTAGATGCACAAATGCTAAAATTATTTCTCTAACAAGAAAAGTGTCTCAATTGTCTTTCAGTTATATGTAACCAACGTTACATTAATTGCTAGCTAGATGAAATTCAACATAATAGTTATATCTACTGGATAGTAAAATGAAGTTGCCTACTTTTTTTTCTATTTTTAGCAACCCTTGGTGATGACAAACTATCCAGTGGCAGCCAATCTAATGATCGGCGACTACGTGGCGCCCGGCAACGGCGTGAATACCATTCCAACGTATCGGCAGTGACTCGCGTCCCTCGCCGCCGCCGCCATCGCGCACGCGTGACATGCTCAACTATTTATTCTCACACGGAACACGTGGGGACACAAGCCAAACGTGGCTTGACGAACCTCACGCCAACCGCCCACGCAAATAATGTGAAGCGATAACAAGAAGAAGAAACAATAATCCTCACTTAGCAATGTAGGTAGCAGAAAATTGTATAACGCCAGAAGTGGACGCAGCGTGGTACGCATTTTATTGCACTTAACACAAGAGGTCCCCCAGAAGAAAAACTGAGTTTTTGATGGAATGAGTTTGAGAAAGGAACATACATATCTTTATTTTCTACTCGTGTGACTAACATCGACTAAAGGAAAACACGCTCTGCATCCACTTCTGCTCCTGTCTTGTGATAGCTATTTTCTCGTTTAATTTATTCAAAGTGAACGTGTTTGTGTGGAAAACGTAACAAAAGAAACTACGCGCCAATGTGTCTCACTCATTTGTTTATATTTATGCTGGCGGCAGGGAGCACTCGACACAGCTAGATACTAATTTGCGCCTTTTTCTCGGATTTGCTGTCTGAGTTATCTCTTTATTTTTTTTGCATCACAACTGAAGACAATGAAAAAAGACAGGTGTTGCGTTCCAAGATTGGTAAACCTAGTGGTACGGAATATCATAAGTTTTTAATTTTTAGCATCGTGTACTGTGTAAATATATTGTGTGTACTTTAAGTTTCTGGCGATTTTACGCCTGTTTTCTTCGTGCGTTTATATGATGCGAGTTTACTGCAACGTGCAGTGGCGTACTTTCTTTTTCAAAGTGGTTGTCGATTTATTTTTGTGGAGTAGATTGCGTTGAGGCAGTGCTAGAGATAGATAGACGCCGTTGAGAAAGCTGGCAGCTTTCCGGACTGAAACAAATAACTAATAATAATTTACAAAACGGAAGCAACACAAATGAACAATGAGTATGTTAGTGAACTGCTATGCTTTTAAAGTGCCCTGTAATCTGTAAAATAAATGAAAAAGACGAAGATTTAAGAGTGATTTTAAAACTTACTTTTAGTATATTAAAAATCACCTGTCAATTTTTGACTATGGGGCATTAAATAATGTTATTCGTCAACAGATGACGCCTATAACATTCATAGTTTGTCAAAAATGATATTGATCATTTTTTTGAAAAACAAAGAACTTTCGTTTTTAACTTTAACAATAATACTGTTGAGGGCTGAAATGAAAAATAATTGTGGAAGTTCTTCGCGTTTTCCGCCCTTTTTATGTGCATTAAAACACCAAGGTGGTCCACCACCAACACCAGGGAGGTCCTTTTGAATAATCAAGTTGTGAAAGAAGCCCATTCTATTTATTTCAGAAACCTTAAAGTTTTTTATTTTCACTTTTTAGCTCTTCTCCAAATATTAAGGTTATATTAATGTACCGCTTATATTTTAATGATATTTAGCTAATTGTAAATCCCATTTCATAAATCGGCTATGCACTAACTTTCAAACTAGCCGATGATGCCTTTTTGTATATTTCAGTGATCCCGATATTCTCAAATCTGGTGGTAGTCGGAATTATAAGATCACAGCTGCGCCATCTATGATTTGTATTTATCGCGCATGCGGTTTTTAGCTACTCTCATAGCGAAGGTGGCAGTAGAGAGGATACACGAATAGCAGCGCCATCAGTGATTCAATGTTAACACGTATGCGTTGTATGTTGAGTTAAGTAGGAGAATAGTTGGAAAGGTATATAAGTAATATAGAAACGCGGGCGGATAGGGTGCGTCATACGTCAATAGCAGTGCCATCTGGGTTTCAATGTTATCACTGTAACTAAATCAAAACGAAAATTAAGCAATATTTTAAAAATATTTACCTGATGTGAAGAGGAAACATACACCAAAGCTTCATACTGACACCAAGAGCTCAGGATGTTCGACAACTGCTGACAACGTATTTATACAACGCACTCTGGGTTACTTACGCCGCAGGATAACCAATCCAGAGATGAGGAGTGCCTGAGTGCGGTTAACAAACACCAAAAACTGGGAATCTTCAAAGTGCCCAGCCTCTCCATTTCCATCGCGATACTTCTCCTGTAAGAAAGCCCAGGTGACGAACGAAGCCTGTGAGAGTTGCTAAAAAAACGGCTAGTTTTTTAGCTATTCTCATAGCATCGGAGGTAGTAGAGCGCATACGTCAATAGCAGTGACATCTATGTTTCAATGTTATCACTGTGAGAGTTGCTAAAAACTGCCACCCACCGTACCCGCTCGTGCTTGTTGCATTATTTATATACCATCCCAACTGTTGTCCCACTTAACTCAGCACCCAACGCATGCGTGGTTACATTGAAGATTTTTGGGAACTGTTATTAGTCCTGAAACCCAAATACAGATGGCGCTCCTGTGGAATTTCGATTTGATCGATACTGATAATATCGATTTCGACAAATATCGATATTTCATCCTTGTCTGAAATGTCTACTGTGAGAGTAGCCAGTTTTTAGCTATTGTTATTACTCTCATTTTATGTGTTCTATCGCGAGTATACAACCTAAAACTCAATTTCATAAACACTTATCATGAATAATTATTATTTCCCTTTCGTGGTGGCAATGAAGGAAACTCAAAATAAAATGTTGTTAGGAAGTCAATATATTATCTAAAACCACATGTCATAAAACCAACAATACGTTTGTTCTGAATTTTGAATAATTAATCTAACCTAAGTTCATTTACACTGGTTTGTAAAACGTATACCATTTTCAAGTACTGGCCCGTCGAGTAGCTTTGATACGATGCCCACAGTAAATCCGCAGCAGGACGCTGACGAAAACGAGAATAATGCCGAACACGCCGAGACCGTGCACCTCGTGGTTGTAGAACACGCAGCTGAGGAACAGCGACACCCCTTGGCGGATAGTCGAGATGATTGCGAAGACCAACGGGCCGAATTCAGCCACAGTTTTGTAGATAAATAGCTGACCGGCAGCTGAGCAGGCTGATAGAAGGACGCAGTCTACGAGGAACGCGGGGAATTGTGTGGCGAATGCTAGACCGGCGATGAAGCTACCCTGTTGAGCGAGCGAGACGGCGGTAAACATACAGGAGAAGAGGTTGACGGCGAACATCATTTGCACAGGCGACATTGAGTAGCTGCGAAAGAGGGCGCCCTGCCAGTTTGATGTGAAACTGTCGAAGGCGATGTAGCCTAATAGCAGGATGGCGCCGGAGAATGTTGTGACGGTTGACGCCTTACCATTGCCCATATCCAGCAGGAAGAAGAGCATTCCGATGGATAGAATGCAGGCTGTGACGTACTCGTAATACTCATATTTTGTGCGTGAGACGATTTTGCCCATTAGCATTACTGGAATGGTTTTTGCTGCTTTTGCTAGGACCTGAAAATTGAAAGATATTAGACAACCATAGTTACTTTTGGGTAAATTAGTACAAAACGCAACCAACATTACACAACTCAGTTGACTTTAAGTTATATGCCACCAAAGTTATATCAATAGTTTAATGACATTTAACATAATCTAACCTTAAATTTATTAAGATTGTTTTAAAGGAAAACTAAATTGACTAATAGCAGAAGATAAAAAAAAACCTAGGAAGAGAAATCGAAAAATTGTGGGCAATCCTAATTAGTTTTATAATGTTTATGCATCCAACATCACATCAAACACAGTTCATTTCATATTAAATGCAACCAGCATCACATCAGTAACAATTTAAATGACACTAAGCATATTCTAACCTACATTGTGTTTAAGTGTTTAAGTTGTTAAAATTGTCTCTAAAATACATCAAATGGCAGTTAAATGTCATTCAACATAAACTAACTTCAAGTTTGCAGGTAAAGTTACTTTTAAAGGAAAATTAAATTGACTAATAGCAGGAGAAACAAACGATCTGAGAAGAAAACCCGAAAAATTGCAGGCAATTCTTAACACGTTATATAAAATTCATGCAACCAACATCACATCAAATGTTGTATATTTCAGATCAAATGCAACCAGCATCACATTAGTTACTATTTAAATGTGATCAGATGTCACTAAGCTTAATCTAACCTATATTGTGTTTGTTAAAAATGTTAAAAGTGAATCTAAAATGCAACCCACATTACACTAAACACCTAAACCCTAAAAGTAACCTATCTAAATTGCTATTAAAACTAAATCTAAACGAAAATTAAGCAATATTTTAAAAGTATTCACCTGATGTGGAAAGGAAACATACATCAAAGCTTCATACTGACACCAAGAGCTGAGGATGTTCGACAAACTGCAAAAAACGTATTTATACATAGGACAACGCACTCTGGGTTGCCTACGCAGCAGGATAACCAATCCAGAGATGAATAGTGCCAAAGTGCGGTTAACAAACACCAAAAACTGGGAATCTTTAAACTGTCCAGCCTTTCCATTTCCATCGCGATATTCTTGTGTCATCACCTTCTCCTGCAAGAAAGCCCAGGTGACGAACGATGCCTGCAAGCCCATGAAATTTATCATTAAATTGACCCACGCTGGCCATTTTGCTGTTAACGACTGTCCTGAAGAGGTAGGTGACTTTTCTATCAACTCATCTTCAGCATAACATCGTTGAATTATTCTAAATAAACAACCAGAGTCTAAAAATTGAATTAGAACCAAATTTTTAAAATTTATAGCTGTTTTTGCAAGTGTTTAAACACCTATAGGAGGTGTAGCAGGTAAATTTCAACGAAGTACTTACTGTTTTTGTCTAAATAATTAATTTTTCTTATGTATTTGTACACACAAATGCCCGGTACAAGCACTGTCATGTATCCCAGAATGTTTTTGATGCCATGAATGATCCACTTGTATTCTGCTGCCACATCAGCTTCCAATTGGCTCGTTGTAAGTGATTTGTTGAGGATAATGAGCAGGCCTGTTGTTACTAATACTATAAAACTATACAATTCGTATGAGTTAACACATTTTTCGTGAAAGTAACATAAATTTGTTAAAGACAGAAAAACATACCAAATGATAATTTCTGCTGCACCGTTTGCCATTTTTTACAATTTCCACAACGAGGTTCACCATAAATATGTGAGAGACACGAAAAACCGAATGCTATTGCCGTTTGTTGTCATTATTGAGATCTATTTCATCGCGTTTACATTTTTAGATGAACTTGGTTATGTTGCTATTGTTTAGTTAGTTGTGGAATGGTGAAATTGACGTTTTAGGAGAGGAAAATCGGGAAATTTTTAAGTTATCTAAGAAGATGGCGCTAATATCTAAACAAGATTTACATAAACTTCATAAAGAAAACTGTCTTAATTTGTTATTGTGTTTTTTTCATAATTTCCTTTTACATTGTCAATAATATTAACAATTAGTATGTTTAAAATCGAAGAGAGTGCTTTCGTTTCTTGGAGTCTTAATGTTAGTAAAGTTAACATAAGAACAAGTAAATCAAACATAACAAAATTATGTAAATTATTTTTAAGTTTGTTTTTTGTTTTTATTTCACAAAATATGCATTTGTATATTTCCACTAGTTGCAATAACTGTTGCAACAGGTTATATATTTTTCGTTTCTTTTGTCATTTTTTAAATGTTATGGGAAGTAGGTTATCTCTGCATTGTTTTGAACAATGTACAATCTTGAGATAAGAAGTAATGTTGATACCTTTATATCATATCGACCGACAAATAGCTTTAATAACTACACGAATACATATCTTGACAAAAATAAATAACATTTTTAACAATATGTTTTTCCCTTCTGATGTATTTTCGAATTACTTTCCAAAAGCATGTGCGTTTAAACACATCGATAGCTAGATTGCTGTAACGGTGCTAGATTTTCTGAAGATTTGAGTAATATTGGCTAAAATATGCGAGAAAACTTGTTTAGCTGTGCCCATTATGTTAACCTAACCTTAACATAATGTATAATATTACTTCACCATTAATAATATAACCTCACATTTATTTTTTTTTCATGGTCTCCATTAGAAATTGTTAAAACTAGCACAACTTTAAGAATTCAAATCGAATTAAAACATCATAATCTTAAAATTGCAACCAACATTACACAATCGTAAACATAACCTATACAAAAAATATGAGAAGTGCTGGAATGAGGTTAACCCACAAAAAGTAACACTCTTTCAATTGTATCACCTTGCTATTAGCAGTCATTTATAGTCAATTAGTTACGCAATTAACAATTATAACAGAACTTTGAAAGAAGAAAAAAGTAAAATTTTGGGTTAAATAAGTTTTAAATTTAAATCACTCGTGCCTTAGGCGGGTTTAGTGCTATATGTTCATATTTGTATGGCAGTTATCCGTTATTTTTCATAATATTTAAAATTGTTATTGTTCATTGTTGTGTTTAGTGTGCGCATGCGCGTGAGTGGTTGACAGCGAGCCGATGATTACCGAGCGGGCGCGCTGCGGCGGCGTTCGTGCGCGATCGCACCGCGTGTTTCGCGAGGATCCGCTCAACGAAGCGCGCGCGTGCGGTGCCGGCCATATTGCTTTGAATGAGTGCGTGAAAACATCGGGCTACACGACTAGCCGCGAAACAAATCTTCCAACATCGTCGAGTTGCGGAGATCCACACCGTGATCGTCAATCATGGAGAATTCCTACGGCATCGGCACGACCAACCGCTTCTCGCTTTTGATCGAGAACGAGTCGGATCCGCTGGAGACGACCATCCTCGCCGTCGCCGACAAGGAGGCGAAGGCGAAGAAGGCGGCCGCCGCGGCTGCCGGCAGCGGTGGTAAGGCGGGTGCCGAGAAGGAGAACAAGTTGGGCAAGACGGACGCGCCGGCGAAGGGTGGCAAGCAGCAGCAGCAAGCTGCGCGCAAGCCCGGCGGTGGACAGCAGCAGACGAAAGAGGCGCCGGCGAAGACGCAAGACGGCAAGCGTGAAGGTAAGTTTGAGCTGTACAATTTTATTGTGAACCTTAGCGACGACGTCGTCGAGAGAATAGAAGGTTGGCGGTGTTGCGATGACACCGCGTTGGTTGCGGCATGCCGGGTTATAAATAGCCCGGGTTGGAGAGCGCCATTGGCGGCCATTCCTGCGGACATGTGCTTACCACCTGCACTCGGTGGACGAATTTTTTAGGATTTGTTCTCGGTTTTGCAGACGCTAAGCCTAACCAACGGGGGGCTGACAACAAGACGGATCGGCCGTTCAGCAAGTACAACAACGAGAATCGCGAGGAGAGAAACAACCGACGCAATCGTGATGAGAGACCATTCAACGGACATCCTTTCGATAACAACAAGTATGTACATTATTTTATATTCTATTTTTCTTTCGATATCTTATCACATGTCTTTCTCCTGAGTTTTTTTCTCTCCTATGTTCTTTCTACTGTGTCTTATTCTGGTATATCCAATTAGATTTCTTTGTTTAAATGTTAATTTTTCATTATTAGTTTTGATTTTGTTAGGATTAGTTTGATATCATCTTTTGGTTCTTTAAACGATATTATAAAATTAGGTTTATGAAGTCTCAAAAACCTCAAAATCTTTTTGTCAATCTTTGTTATCCACATTTCTTTGGGGTATTCTTTGTCTTTTCTATTTTATGTTCATTCAGATTACTATGTGCATACATTAAAATTATGTTCAGGCTATATTCAGAATGTAATATTCAAACTCTTCTGCTCTGTTCAGATAGTTCTATTCGGATATTGTTTAGCTTGCTTTGATCAGGAAGATTTGTCCAAATTTTTATATTCAGAACTTATGTAAATTCGTATGTTCAGATCGCCGTGCCCAGACATTGTTTAGGTTGGTATGTTCAGATTGTTTTGTTTGGGCAGTTACATTCAGATCGTATGAAGACTCTTATCTTCACATTGTCAAGATAGTTCAAATAATTAAGTTCAGACATTATGCATATTGTTGTTTAGCTTATTTTGAAGTGATTATCTTTCTTTCGTTCTTACTATAGTCAAATAAAAATTGTTCAGGTTGCATTCAATTAGTACTGTTCAACCATTATTCAGATTGCAATTTTCAGGCTGTTTTCAGATTGTAATGTTCAAACTTTTCAGCTATTTTTAGGTTTTTTTCAGACAGATTCTGTTAGATTTAACATTCAGATTTTGTGTAGATTATTAGGTGCATCCTGAGGTCATATTTATATGATTAGGCTTTGTTTAGGTTATATTAGTTCAGATTATTAATTTTCTGAAAAGTTTCGAGTTATTTTCAGGTTTTTATATTTTGTTCAAGCAGTTACGTTTACGTTCTGCGTATTCTATTCTGGTCTTTTTTGCTATTGTTATGGTCATGTATTCAAATATTTATATTTAAGTTTGATTCAGATTGTAATATTCAGACTTTCGTTTCTGCGTCCAACTCTTCAAATTATTATGTTCAGATTTTGTTTAGATTGTTTTATTCTGGCAGAATTAATGTTTAGATTTAATATTGATTTTTAGGTTAGGAGAGATATATTCAGACATTGCTTAGATTTTCTCTCTGAATATATTGAATTTGTTTACAATAGTTTATTTTACTTCCTAAAATTTTATTATTTGCTTTATCTAGCATTACATTGGTTTTATTCATGTTGCGATTTAGTTAGTTAAGTTCGTTATTCCTTATGTTTCTCTTTCCTATCACCCGACACCACTATGTTCGGGTTTCTTCTTTATTTCATTATCAGATAACTTACTGTTTGAACCTTCTTCTATCTTATATTACTAAGTTTTTTTTTTCATTATATCCGTTAAATTATATCATGCATTCATGTTGTTCATCAGATTTCCTCTTTATCAGACTTTAATTTACTTGTACATTTACATTTACATCTCGACGCGTTTGTAACCATTCTTAATGTTTTTCTTTAAAGGGATCGCGATGATAGGCCAAAACGTGAGAACTCTGGCGCCGGCGGCGACTTTGAAAGCCGTCGGGGACGTGGTGGTCTCGGCGGGCGTGGAGGTGGTCGTGGCGCCGGCCCCCGAAGGCAGTTCGACGACCGACGAGGCAAGCGTGAATTGGACAGGCAGAGCGGATCTGACAAGACGTACGTATCTATTTACCTCCTACTTCGGCTTTTATTCATTTTATTTTCACTATCATTGTCATGTATTCTGGCATCACGAATCATTTCGTTTGTTATATTACTCCGTACGTGGTTTAGGTTTGTTTTGAAATTCATTTTGCACGCTCATGTGGTCTGTGGTCGGGGTTTGGTTGCGCTTCACCAGCGCTTTTTCTTTATTGACGATTATATCATTTTACAATTTTGTGCGCTCAGTAAACATTGGCATAGATAGATAGCACACTACTGCACATCGCATGAGTCACATTTTTTGGGTCTCAAGTTTTCTGTTTCCCGTTCGTGAACGTTACTTTTACGTTTATTTTGTTACGTTTCGTTTTTCTGTTTTTTTTTTCTTTCTTTCGTTTACGTTCTCTCTACCTTCTTCGCGTACTATCACGCATAACATATACTTGCGAATTTGTTGTCTCTCCTCCCTATGTCAAGCCGTATATTGTGGGAAAACTAATTGGATCTTTTTGGGTGATTTTGCTTGTTCGCAATATGTACTGAAAGCAGGCATGGTTACAGAGGAGTGAAACCGATTGACAAAAGAGACGGCGCTGGCGCGCACAATTGGGGATCGAACAAGGATGTTATTGAGTAAGTGTTTTTTTTTTTTTTTGCTCAATTTTATGTTGATTCAATGTAAATTTATTCGGTTCAAATATAGATAAGGTTATAACCTTGAACAAACTAGAAATTTGTATACAATCCGAATTATGCATTGATACTTCCTTTTTATGGAATTGTTAACTGGATTAGTTTGTTTCTGACGAAATGTTTTTCGATTTTAGGGAAGCTGACCCGAGCAAAGTCACCAATGATGTTGAAGCTGTCTGGAATGAGGGCGAGAAAACTGATGTTGCGAATACGACTACCGAATCAAAGTAAGTTTTGAAAAACAAATTATCAAAATAATATCCTAATCAATTATTACATTCGTTAATAATGATTTGTGTTCTGTATGATCCAGGGAAGGTGAACCTGAAGCCGAAACCCCGCCAGTCGAAGAGGAATCAAAGGAACTGACTCTGGATGAGTGGAAGGCTCAGCGCGCTGGACGCCAGAAGCCGACCTATAATCTGCGCAAGGCTGGCGAGGGTGAGGATCAGACGCAATGGAAGAAAATGTACGAATTGAGCAAGAAGAAGCCTGGTGAAGAGGATGTAAGTTTATTTACGTTTATTTTTGATAATTACGTAGCAAAATTCCATGCATATGATGATTAAATTTATCACCATCTTTCGACTGATGTTTCTAATGAAGTATAGATTAATTTGAACTGACGCATCTTTCACTCTTAAATGTTGTTTATTTTATTAATTTGGGGTGACTATATAAGGAGTTGTTGTGTTTAGGATTCTGAGGATGAGGAATATGAGAACGCCGAGTATCCGCAACGCGTCGGTCGCCAGAAGCACGTGCTCGGCATCGACTTCCACTTCAACGACTCGAACCGACGAGGCACAGGTGGTCGTGGTGGACGTGGCACGCGCGGCGCTGGACGCGGAGGACGTCCGCGTGACAACAATCGCGGTACTGGCGAGAAGGGAGGTAATCGTTTCCGTGATGATGCACCACCGGTAAGTTTTCATTCAATATTTCATTTGGCGATGAAACAAGTTTTATTGTTTGTCGGTAGTAATTTCTTGTAAATTTTGTGCTAGTTTTTTTTCTTCTAATTTATGGTGCTTTCCTTTTTCAGAGGGAAGGTGGTCGCGATCGTGACGAAGGTCATCCTCGCGAAGGTGGTTACCACGCTCGCAACGCCCCGAAGGTGGACGACGAGCGCGCCTTCCCCTCGCTGGGTTAGGCGGGGCGCGCGTTTCAACGTCCGTGTACGAAGCGCCCCCTACTAGACGAGGGCGCCGACAACCGGAGGACACTCGCGCGGCGCATTCACACAACCTACCACCAGCACCAAACCTACCAACCCCCCGAAGCCAAGCAGCAACAACTAACTCTCCATGATTATAAATGTATATGTACTGATACTAGAAGAAACCAACATCAACAAACAGCAAAGCAGAAAAGTAATCGGCATATATATATCGGCTTGCCTCCGAGGCAAGCAAGCAAACACAATGCAACCAAGGAATGAAAAGCCACACTTCTCTATATATATATCACGTTCTTATCATCACCGGCCAGCGGTTCTAATCATGATCATCACGCAATATGTATCCCGACATTGACATAGACTTGTTTTTTTTTTGTTGGTACGCCATCGACGGATGCGTCGCGAACCTAAATCTATTCGTATTTTTTTATTTTTCATAGGGGGTAAAACCCCGCGAAAGACGAAACCAGTGATTGTTGGGATCGGCATTTGTTTTCGGAATGCGTGAAAGAGCACCGTTTGCGTGATGTCGGACGCAAAACGACGGCGGAAGTTTCTTTTTAATCGGGTATCGAATCCGCGCAGTTTATTCACACTAAAAAATCCACTCCTCACTTCATGCTTCTTTTCTTTCGAGTACGTGATTTGTTTGCGCGTACACGCACACCTAAATGAACGGGGTACGCGCAGGAATCTCGCAGGAAACATGCACGGAAGCAAAGGGGGAAAACACTGCATGAATTTGGTACAAAAAAAATCACAAATTACTATGAAATGTTTTCATGTTCATAATACAAATAGCGGCGATTGTTGAATACTATTATTATAAATAGGATTATTATTAACTCATTACTCTTTTTTTTTTTGTTTTTCATCAACGACATTACATTGTTTTTTTTTTCTTCGCGATTTTTTTTTTTAGTTTTTTTGAGTGTGCAGAGTTTATTTTTTCATTCGACACCCATTTTTTACCATCACATCATACATCTTTAGTTCTTTTTAGTTTTACGTTTTGAATACGTTTTGTTTGGAAAATGAAGCTACATCTGAAAGTATTGCCTTTTGGATGTTTGAGTGCATCAACATATTTAAGAAATTTTGTTGATAGAGGGAATATCTTTGTAGGGATTTAGGTAAAAACAAAATTTTTCATAAAAAATGGAAATAAGCGCTCGAACGATTTTATTTTCGTCTCACCACAAACACGAAAACAAAACAGCAAAAAATAAATAAAGCATAACACTACTGGTGGCGGAAAAAAGAGCAGATTGAAAAAAAATGAACACATGAAAAATATATAATGCATACATTATTAGTATTTTGATAATGTAATTAACTATTAAAAACTATTACAAGATTGTGTGTAAATAATGCCAACAATTGAATTAGATATTAATTCGTTTTTCATTGCGAGCAAACGATGCAGTTTCGTGCGTTGTTTCGTTGTTTTAACCTTTGAAATTGAAAGAAATGTCTACTCACACATTCACCGACTAAAACACACCGGAAAACGGCAACCAAACGTCTCTTTGGAAACAAAAAAACGAGCGCCCAGGAAACGAAGTTGAGGAAGCAAACGATGGCCCGAGTCTCCCCGCAACTCGACGATGGAGAGGGATTGGGAAAGAAGAAAAAACATAAAAATAGCAAACTTTGAAGAAATGATGAAAAAAAATATTTTGGAGCAATTGAGAATAGTTTGACGAATTTGAAAATACTTTCTTTGCATGGAGGAAGCGTTGCAAGAATTTTAAAAGTTGCGTGTGGAAATGACAACGATTTTTAGCCTCGCCCTTTTTTGAGGAATAAACTGAAAATGAAAAAAAACCCTGAATGAATATGAAAGAATATGCGGTTTCCTTTAAAGGTCTCATTAGACTGTAAGCAAACAATTGTAATATCCTCTCTATCTTTTCCCACGATTCGGAAGAAAAATAACACGAAAGGAATAATTAATTGGAATGATTTTTAGGGGAGAAACAAACTCCGTATTTTCACGCGCCCATCCCTAAATTTACTATAAAAGAAACTATGAAAGAAACCAGTTGCGATAAGATCTAAAGTTTTAGATTTGTAATGTTACAGAAATGTTTTTTGGTGACAAGAGAAACCATTTTAGAAACTTGCAAACCAATCAAATATTTGAGCACTAATAAAACGATGAGTGTTTCTTTTACATATTGTGGCGCGTCTCTCTTGTCTCGCATGCGTTTTTTCTTTGTTTTTTTTTCGATTTGTGATTGAATGTTTATAGTACGGCATTTAAAGTTTAGGTATTTCGCGAAGTGTCAGTTTTCTCACAACAAGTTAGTGTTTAAGTTGTGTCGAATGTTCGCATGCGTTTTGTGTTTTTTAATGAGGGGTCGAAACTGTTCGTAGCTTGTACTTGTACAAAAAACGTTTAGTATTATTTTTTGGGAGTATGTAATCTTTTTTTTTGTTTGTATTTAGTCGTAATTTGTGATTGAAATTGACTTTTTGTTGACGTGCTTTTTATTACATTATGAATAGTAACCGAACGTAGAGGATAGAGGACAGTTTTATTTACTTTTTTTGGTGTTTTTTTTTCAATCTGTAGGAATGGGGAGAGATGTAGCTCTGCCTTTCGAGAAGGTTGATAAGGAAGTAAGTGGTAGATGGATTGATTATTAAGGATGCCAACAAGACCACTAATATATAAATGGATATTTGCAGATTAACTTCGTGTATTACAGGTGAATGTCGTACGACTCACTTCCAATTCTTCTGTAGTATTGTATAGGCATGTCAGATGCTACACCGACGACGCACTGCTGATGGTTGAAGGCGACCTGCAGCGGCTCTTATCAATTTGCAAAACCTGTGGTCATGCTCAACCTAATACTTTCTCACGGCAAACTGAAGTGTATGGTAATTAGTCATACCCCAATCAGGAGTAAATTACACTAGGGATAAAACGCCATCCTTTAAGTTATCGAGTTTGAACATCTTCCCAGCACTCAACAAAGACCACATGAAGAAGTCCGACCGATAGCGAGAAGGGCTGGTACTCTACACTCGAACCACTAAGAACTGTGGACTTACAAGAGACTAAAGCGAAGCAGCGATATAAGAAAAGTCCTCGCCATCCAGAAACTAGTAAGATGGATTAGAGAAAGGCAGAGGCCATGGAATTCGCACGTTGACCGAACGAACGCCGATCGCATCATATTAGGCAAAGAGCAGTATTCCCAACAAAGACTGGGCCGTGCACCCAAACGCTGGAGAGACTTGTGGAAGAATAGGCCCAAGACATTTTGATATCTTTCAGGTCCAACATACAAAGCAAAAACATTTCACGATAGAGATGTGAGGTACTTATGTCGCGAGTAGCTCGTTGTTTAATTAATGCACATGTTTTTGAATCATTAAAAGTTTACTATCACACAATAAGAGTAAGAATAGGAAAGGTCGCGAAGAGAGCAGAGATGTTGATAGTTCCAAGGCAGATAACTAACAATAAGTCATTGAGTCAAAGAATAATTAGAGGAAGATCAAGATAAAGTAAGACCGAGGTCAAACGGAAAAATTTACCTGCACTTGGAATATGAAAAGTTACAAAGAATTAAAACAGATGTAGACTTGGAAGAATTGGTGTGTTGCAAAAAGAATTGTATTCTCTTCTTTTTTCTACATACCCTAAGACATGTCAAAATGTGGCATGGACTGCCAGTGAGGTATATTTTGGATGGTTCTCGGCCAACCCCCACTCCTAAATTTTGTCACTTGACAATAGGTGCTCTTGGCATCCACCTTTTCTTCTTGAAACAAAGAATTTTCACTATGTCCTGCTCTTGTAAATGCCGTTCAAAATAGATATAAAGTAATATGCCTTAGAATTCATACATACATTAAATTAGATAACTAAAGTATGTATATTTATTTTATAAAATGTTTTTATCATATGCTTTCAAAGCTAAATAAGCAGAAAGAAGGTTTCACAGCTAAATTCACATCTTATAAATTACCAAAAAAATGTTTAAAAGGGAATCTCAATCATTATTATCGTTTGAACCGCTTGTTACAATATCATAACACTTCCTGCAAACTCATATTATGCGTAATAACAACAACATGTACAAAGTAAACATTAAACATAAGATAGCACCTATCGAAACTACCAAAAAATATAAATTTCGCGGGATTATTGCTGTACATGGCTGGCGTACGTGACTTACAAAATCCATTAATACCAACTGTCTTTATTTATAACCTCAAATAATTTCATTATTTCCTTCATAAATCACTGTAACGTTTTAGCTATTCATAGATATATGAAAAATATTAATTTTTATGATTAACTAAGTTAGTTTTATGCAGGAAATGTTAAGATAAATAAGTTTTGGGATGATTGAAATAAAAACATGAACGCATCGTAGAATATTTGTTACCGACCCGTGCAGAAATCTGTAGTCGTACGAGCTCTCTGCGTGCGTCCGTCTCCGGTGCGGCGAACATGGCGGGCGGCAGCAGTGTTGTGTTGTTGCTGTTTTGAGGCGAAAAGCCGCAGCAAACGTTCCGCATCGAAATATTTCGCGTGATCATCCCCCGAGCGTTGTGCAGCCAACAGGCGCGATGAGTTGAGTGTGCGAGTGCGTGATCGTGCACGTCGAGTGTTGTGTTTCTACGTGCTTGGTGGCATTGTGTGCGATCGGCGTCTCTTCGCAGCATCATCATCATCATCACGGCGATGGCGTCGTCTGTGGAACGGCCAGAGCGTAGCCCTGACGCTGGCGACGATGACTCCCACTCCTGGGGTGGTTGTGGCGAACGATCGGAGACCTGGGGTAACGGTATGCTGCATCACTCTGAAGATGATGGTAAGACGAGGTTTTGACCTGGTTAACATCATTTCTAGCTTTTTTTAAAGTAGCTCTAACTTTATAAATCGCCCTCTCACTTCTTAATATCATCTTCACCTGCAAATAACTGCATTAAAACGCATTTACGCAGTTATATTAATATTATTTTAGCTTTTAAATCAATTATAATTTCTTCAAATTATTTCTAATTTCTCCAAATCACTTCTATGTTCTTTAGATCTCATCTCTTCTTGTGTGTAAACCACTTTAACATTTGCAATGTTTACAGGCAATACAGAAGAAGAGCATATGCACAAAAACGGAAGCTACTCCGCAGAATCATCACCGTCGTCGACGACACCTGAGACCACAATAAGACATGGTCCGGACGATACTGGTGATAACATTAACAACAATCAGATTAAGACGGAGATAACAATGCAGAATGGCATCACCCTCGATGAGTCCCACACCGAAACGGAGCTTTTGAAGTACTACGATATGAAATTCGGTTCATGTGGGGAACGTCCACAGGCAGCGAATGGGAAAATCTCTCCCAGGAAGCGCGCGAGGACCGAAGAACCTATTCAGCGTACCGCCACGCATCCGAAGCGACCGCGATCCGCCGATTATACTTCCGCAGAGATGTTGGCGCTGTCTGGTGTGGATTTTTTTACATCATCATCACCGAGGTTAGATGGAAAAAGTTCATCAACTCCGAGGCAACGACGAGTGTCGGCGACAAAAAGACGAAAACGTTCGCATAGCTCAAACGCCGAGTCTGCTAACGATGAAGCTAAGATCAAGAATGGTGTTAAACTCGAAGAAGACGAAAGTAAAGTTTTGCTGGATTTGTGTGCACCTAACGCAGGAGAGGAACATAGTTTTGTGCTACCTAAACCAGTACTGCTTTCTAATGGAAATTATAGTTATCCGCCTTCTGATGTAAGTTTTTTTTTTATTTTCTAGACTAGAATAATTTAAAATAGATAAAAGTTTTCAAATAGTTGCTTAGGTAAAATTGTCGGCTCTTTTAACAACTATCTTTTGATAATTGATATTGAAAATTGATATGTACATCAATTTTGACAAGATAACTCGTTTTATAAGAAGGAAAATCATACAAATTGCAGAAGATCTATTTTTCTTACTTTTATGACTGCAAGCGGATCAAAATATCTTGTTGCGACGTGAAATTAAATCGATCTTACAATAATTGTTGAAGAAATATATAGAAGAAACTTATACTTGCCCAAGAATGTGAATAACTTCTCTGTGTGAAGAACAATTGCAATTTTTAAATTTACAGTTATTGGTTGATATATTTTGTCGTAATTCTTGCTTGTTTTCATCATATTTTCCATAAAAAAAACCTAAAACAAGTCTTGAGTAAGATACCCAAGAATAATCCATATAGGATTTCCTTTTGATTGATTTCTTTTTGAAGATAAAGATTTCCTTTTTTTCTCTTTAGATGAAGTTAAAATATCGCAAATATTACCACATTGAAGAGCACACAAATGGTGGAGCATTGGTGCTGCACATGTATCAAGAAGAAGTCAAACACTTTACATCGGAGGAGACGCGTGAGTTGGCGACAGAGTTCTTCCAGGTGGCGTTCTCGGAAGACGCGAATGAACGAGCGTTGTATGTGATGGCAATTGTACACGGTTCGGCTTCCTATCTTCCTGATCTACTCGAGTATATGGCCGATACGTATCCTTCGCTCACGGTGAAAAACGGCCTCCTTAATCGCACTTCCGATTTGGAGACGACCACACTGGCGGCGTACAATGAGAATGTGTGCAAGAACTACGACATGGGTACAGTCCGCTATGGTCCATTGCATCAGATTAGTCTTGTGGGTACCGCACATGAAGAGGTTGGCGGTTACTTTCCGGACCTGCTTGATTTGTTGGAGGAGAATCCTTTTCTTGATATGGTAAGTTTATTATTATTTTCTCTTTGTATTCAAAAAATCGGAAAATTGTTGATATTTGTCTTATATAGTTAATTATTTACCCATTCTTAATTTTATAAAACTCTTTAGACAATGCCTTGGGGTGAACTCTCGGTGGTTCACATGAATCGCGAGGAGTCGAATGATGGTCCAATTTTATGGTGTCGACCTGGTGAACAATTGGTGCCGACAATGGATGGACGATCGCCTTTGAAACGTCGAAGGTAATTTGTTTTGTTTTTGTTTGTTTTTTGGAAAACAGTGAGACTAATGTTAATCTTTGCCTTAGGACTGGGATAAACGAATTAAGAAATCTTCAGTATTTGCCGCGACTGTCCGAGGCACGCGAGCACATGTTCGAGGACAGGACGAAGGCACATGCCGATCATGTCGGGCACGGACTGGACCGGAAAACGACGGCAGCGGTTGGTATTTTAAAGGCCATACACGGTGGTCGTAAAGAAGGGCCTATCAATCGCATCACCAAGGATGTGGTTGCCTTCGCCGCCAAAGACTTTGACACGCTCAGTGAGAAACTCCAATTGGATTTACACGAACCTCCCATTTCTCAGGTAATTTTTTAATTTCATTTCATTTTGACAAATCGACCAAATTTACAATTTTTATAAACTCTAAGAAAGTTTAAAATATTTTGTCTGCATTTCCAAGAAATGTATTTAATAACACAATATTATTGTCAGTGTGTTACGTGGATAGAAGACGCCAAGTTAAATCAACTTCGACGTGATGGCATCAAATACGCACGCATCAATTTATACGATAATGATATTTACTTCTTACCTCGCAACATTATTCATCAGTTTCGAACAGTTACTGCTGTGACGAGTGTTGGTAAGTCTTTTTTATGTTAACACATGTTTTACAAATTGTTTAACTTTTTTTGTTATTTTTCAGCCTGGCATGTACGACTAGCACAATACTATCTAAACGAAGAGGAAGAAGAGGTATGTGAACCACCAAAGCCTGAATCACCACCCCCACCACCCATTCCTGTCGTCGAAAAGAAACATAAAGAGAAAATCTTTGAAAAGGCGAAGAAACAACATAAAGTAAAGCCGAAGGATAAAGACAAAGAGAAACGGCGTGATGAAAAAGATAAGGATCACAAAGCATCCAAAGAAAAGGACAAGAAGGATAATTGTGATACAGGTGACTTCATTATTGATATATCGAATTCAGAAAAAGAGAAGCTTCCTGATAAGAGCAAGGAAAAAGACAAAGATCGGAGTAGGGATCGTGATAGAGATCGTGATCGTGATAAGGAGAAAGAGAAGAAGGAACGGAAGGATGAGCATCGTAGTAGCAGCGACAAACACAAAGAGAAACGTGATGGTGATAAGGAAAAGAGTCGACATCGCGATAAGTATCACAAGGATAAAGATAAGGATAAGTCGAGTAGTGGCAGTAGTGGCAGACATCACAAACACAAGCATCACGACCGGGATAAAGATAGGGATCGTGATCGCGAACGAGATCGGGACAAGGAGAAGGAGCGTGATAAGGATAAAGAAAAGGAGCGTGACAAATCACGCAGTGATCGTAAGCATTCAAGCAGTTCATCGAGTCATAAACACAAGCACAAAGAACGTGATCGTGATAAAGATAGGGATAAAGAGCGTGAAAAGGTGCGTGATAGAGATCGGGATAAGGAGCGCGAGAGGGAGAAGCGTGAAAATGAAGAAAAACGAGATAAAGATGATGAAAAGCGGGATAAACACGAGGAAAAGCAGGATAAACAGGAAGAAATAATGGATAAACAGGAAGAAAAACGGGATATGGAGAAAGAAAAGGAAGAGAAACCTCAGAGTCAATTGCAAGCACCGATAGAGACTTCCGTTAGTGAAACGACAGGAGTTTGCTCAGATGCTTTGAAAGTACCAGAAGCTCCAAAAGTCGACTTTTATTGTGATACGACGCAGCTTGTTGATATGCTGCCTCCGTTACCACCAGGTGCCCCACCTTCAGCGCCTCCACCTCCTCCCCCACCGTCGCTCTCACCAACAACAACAACAACGACGCCGTTGATGTCGCCTATTCCGGAGAGGGCTATCGAGCGAAAAGCACAGAAAATCAAAAAACCACGCCTCTCCGGCTCCATCGACGTCCTTGGCGACATTCTAAAAAATATGGATTCGAAGAAATAATTGTGTGCTAGAATTCAGTGTGTATGCGTGCGTGTGAATACTATTTTTCAATTGCTAATTGTAGGTACTCTTCCTGGTAACGAGTGAAAAATTTTTGTACAGTGTACAGAAAGCAAGATGATTTATTTACGATACTGCGAATCAAAAAGAAAATCACATGATTATCTAATACCACACACGAACATCAATTCTTTCAGTGCATGTGCTAGAACAATGTACATATTGTACAAACAAAAACACATTGTACATATTTTTACATAGTCAAGTTATATATTTAGCATTATATATAAAAATATATATATTTAAATTATTGCCGTGCGAATCTAGTTGCGAGATTTCGACGCTAAATGGGTAGAGGAGGAAAAATCCAAATCGATTTGTATATTGTCTTGAGAGACAGACAGAAAGACGCCGTTTGTAGCGAGAAAAACTATTTTTAATTACGTTTGCAAATGACTATAATCGAAGCAATACTGGAACTCACTACTATGTTGTAGCTGGCGCTGAGTTGATGTATTGGAGGATGACCTTTACAGCTTGCGTAGTTATGGTTAATTAGACGATATGGTTTTTATTTTTTGCATTATTTTAATTTTTCGATTGATTGTATGTATTTTTTGCTGTGATCTTTGTACAAATCTTAAAATTCGGCTTGTTATAGCGTTTAGACTCATTGATTGCATTGGATATTTTGGATATTTTACTTTCGACATTGATCGGATCATTGTTTTATTTTTCTTTCTTCACCACTCTCTTGTTTTCGGCAGCATAGAGGACTTGGGTTCAATTCTTACATTGTGCAATTTGGCGGAATATTTGTATCGTTGGTCGACCATTTGCCTCTGAGAATACTTAAATATTTTATTAAGCATCTAAGTTATTTTATGCATTCCATGTTTATTTATCATTATTTATTATTGACATTTTTGAGAAATAGTAATACAATAAATAAATCAGTCAATTTCATATTGTGTGTCGTTTTTATTTTTTGTAATTTCAGATATTAGCGTGAATCACAGAAGAATTGGATACAATGTTGGAATAAAAATGTGAAATTCAAAAAGGTTCTTTTAAAATAATTTCTAATATACAAATCATAAATCTAATGAGTAAGAAAATCCGGATTTCCGATAAACGATCAGCTTCAGTGTTGTCAATTATTTTCGTATTTCCTAGAATAATAGTCTTTTATTAGACACTATTTTAGATTGTTCGGAGAAATTTGCTTTTTGCCAAAAATTAGTCAAAGTGTTAGCTTTGACAATTTCTTGGTGAAAAAGATAAAGTATTTCCGATCAGGTCTAATATGAAAATGTACAGTATTTAAATTCCAAAATCATCATTGCCGTTGGTCGAGTATTGGTCTACCCACAAGACCAATACTGGCGTGCGCTTCGCAATATTTAAAAATATTGTAATCTTATACTCAATATTATAAACTACAAGTATGACAATGTGTTCATTATGTACCCTATAATTTCGTGCAGGTGTATGCCGCCTGGGTGGTACAGTGGTAGATACGATGGATATGGATGCAAAGGTCGCAGGATCGCAGCCCGGTCGGGCCGTATTTTTCCCGTGCAACAGGTGCTCGCGAGTCGCGACTCGAGGGCGGTTCGCCGCGAAGCGGCGAACCGTAAGATCGCAGACCACTGGGAAAACGAACTACCGCCGCGAAGCGGCGGATGACCATTTCATTTTGCTAAACCGTATCATTAAAATTTAAGATTTGAAAAAAAAATCCCCGACTCCGCAGGCGGGACTCGAACCTGCGGCGACCAAACAGTAAGCACGCGCCTTAACCGCTACACCAAAATCCCAACACACGGGATTAGTCTCCGAAGAAGTTAAAGTAATGAATGAATATAAGGCAATGTAGTGTAATTGTACGGATCGAAATTTGTAATACAAATAAAATAAATACTAAAACTTCTTAAATGCGAGAAAGGCTTTTATTACAATATAATTCAGTTCACAATACCTAATTCAACATTACCTCTTTTCGTCTTCCGAAAATTTTACGATAGTATCAAAAATTTTGGTAGCAATATCACAGAGGAGCGATGAATGCGAGTTTGAGGATTTAAAAAATTAAATAAATTTTCATTCAATTCGGGAAAACCTTAATTTTAAACTTTTTTTTAAAGTTTGCTACGGAACTTAAATCCAGCAGAGGCGTCTTTTTGATAATAGCAGAATTGCAAAGCTCTGTTAAAACGTTCAAGTAGGAATCTGTATTTCTAATGTGGTTGATTTTTTTTTTACATTTGTCAATAGATGGCGCCACCCATTTTAAAATTAATAGATTCCCACTTCACATTTTAGCATTGATTTTATCAAATATTACTGTCAAACTTGATTTTCTCCTCACGGGATTATTACAAATAAAATAGATGGTAACCTAAACTTGCTTATAAACTCTAAATTTACCACTAAAATGGTTAACGGGCTGCTGTTTGAAGGAAATGAAATTTAAAAAACTCGCTTTGACAACTATTGAACATTTTCAAGACATTTTTGATCCAGTTTCGAAAAGTTTAAAAAAAACATAGTACCAGTAATTAATTAGTATACTTTTCTCAATTCAAAAACACATACAGAAATTAAGCTTTGGTCACGTATGTCAACCTTGTAAGAAAATATAATTGTAAACCAACAAATCGATATAATAAACGTACACTATTAGTTTAGTAGTGCTGAAGTTGCGAATCAATCAAAAATCTGTAAAATTACTTTCATCCTGGACCCAAAACTGCGAAATTATTAGGAACGTCACTATGACACCATCAATTGTGGCTATGAATGCATTTAGAGTCACAATTTAAAAGAAAAGAACTAATATTTTCGCATGTTGCTCATATTCGACTTATAGTCGAATCGATCATTAACGTAAGTGTTGATGCCAGGCGGGGGCGGGCAGGACGGGCCTAGACTCATGCTCGGATTGCTAGAGAAGGGAATGTTGCTCGGTCGCGACGAGGAGGAGTTCGAACTCCATCGTTCGCCAGAGCTGGGTGCACCGTCCGACGATCGCCACGCATCTTTATTCCATGGCTTGCTGGAGGACGAATTCGATGCTGAGAAGTTTTTATGTTGTGACCAGTTGGTGCTCGATGAAGATGATGTTCGTTCATAGCGAACAGAATCTAAGATTAAAATATTAAATTAATAAAACTTAATTAATAAATATATAATAAAGTAGATTTAACGATGTCTAATTTTCAAAATGACACCGAAGAAAAGGTTATTTTCGAGAAATTCAAAGATGACAATAACATTTCCAAAACTTAACGAAGTAGGAAAGGTGTTCTTTTGAAGGAAGTCAACACAAAGTCTCTGACTTTTATCATGAAACTTATAGTAAGAAGAGTTGTTATTTCGAATGCAATCAACCCGAAGCCCGAATGACTTATATTCTAGACGTATAAATTTTAGTTAAGGAAGAAAGTACATTTCTTTTTAAACTCTAAATGTGGAAAAGAAAAATACCTTTCGGTTCAGGATATCGATGATCTCTGGAGCTACGAATATCCGAAGATTTCGAATCGCTGATACGTCGTTGATCACGATCATCACGCATCGACGACCTGCTGTTACTAAAATGAGGACTTCTTTCACGTTCCCGCTCGTTATAACGCACTTTACTCTCCGAACTATTGTACTTCGAAGACGACGACACCGATGTACCCATACTATTTGATCCCGAATTTCGTACATTACTGCGAGGATCCGCCCCAGTGCGCATATCCCTATCCCGTTGATAACTCGAAGAAGACGACGATTCGTATTTGTTAACTGGCGCTCCTCCACCACCTCCTGAACTCCTCGACATCGCTGACGAATGCGTCCTTTCGTCATAATCCCTCTTCGGATATGACTCTCTTTTTTCATAACTCAACCTTTTGTAGTCCTTACTCGACGATGAGCTGCTCGGAAATTTCTTTATCTGCGGCGAAGTATCCCTCGTCTTAATGCTACAAAAGAAAATTGAAAAATAAGCAAATCATCGAGGATGTAGTAAACATCTACATTTTTAGCAAACTTTAAAATACGCCTGTAAAAAAGCAGATAAAATTAGGTGGTGAATTTGGGTGATTCCTTATTTTTGTAGGTACACAAGCAAGTTGTATTTTTGTTTATGGTGGATCAGATCACTTATTATTACCTTGAGGGTGCATCAAACCTCGGCGGTGGCGGCGCGTCGGCGAAATGCCGCCCTTCAGCCCCACCGACCACCGGCCGTTTACGGTCCTCGAAGGAGCGTTCACGGTACGAAGTCGGCGGCGCCGGCCGCTTAACGGCGCGCCGCTCCTCCTCCTGGATGCGCATCTTGGCGCGCTGTAACTCCAACCGCTCCTGCTCGATCTTCTCACGCTCACGCTTTTGCTGCTCGCGTTCCAACGCCAACAGCTCGGCGCGCTCACGCTCGAGCCGCTCACGTTCCTCCTTGATCTTCTGCCGCTCGCGCTCCAGCCGCGCCTCCTCGGAGCGCTGCCGCCGTTCAATCTCCTTCACGCGCTCGGACTCCTCGCGGCGGCGCATCCGCATCTCACGCTCACGTTCTCGAAGTCGCTCGCGTTCACGCTCCGTTTTAATTTTGTCGAACGTAAGGATATCCTTTTCCTTGCGCACCGCCGGTATCTCGCCTCGACGTGGAGGCACCGTAGGCCTCGACGTCGACGAAGACGTGGGCCGTGGCTTTGCCTCACGACTGCGACTTCTCGAACGACGACGCTCCCTGCTGCGTGCCTTCGGCGCCGTCTTCGACGACGCGTCGCGCTCCTTACTATCCTCCTGCTTACGCATAGACGACACTGACTTCGACGATGCATCGCGCTCGGGCTTACTGCTGTCCTCCTTACTGCGTGACGTCGACGATGATGTCGCCTTCTTCTCCTCACCGCTCGCCTTCGATTTCTCCTTGCGGCTGCCGCTGTCGTCCTTGGGTGGCGCCTCCACCGGCTTACGCTCCTTGCGCGCCTCCTCCTTCGCCGGCGTGGGTGCGCGCACGGGCGTCTTCTGCGACGGCTTCTCCTTGCCGTCCTTCGCACTGCTCTCCTTGCCCTTGGCGTTCGGATTGAGGTGATCCGGCCTTACCTAGTCGTACACACAAAAAGTACACAAAATATGACAACTTGCTGCCCTTGCTAAACACCATTCTGCGAGAGTGATAGAAACAGAGGGACACACGCAAACCACCCATCGACCAAACCGAGAAGAAACCACCGTTTGACGTCTGCCTCGATTTCTTTCCCACAAAAAATGTGCGAGAAATCGAGGGCATTGCACAAAAATCTAATCAATCCACCGACCCACAAACTTCTTCTGAGTTAAGTCATATGCGTAACTAGGTGCTTTACTTTTAGTCTCTTTTTTGTTTAAAAAAAGAAGCGTATCTGTTTTATAAGGAGGGAGAGTAGTTTCGGAATTTTGTTAAGTATGAACCTTTTCGATGCGTATGATTTGTCCGTTGAGCTCGGTGTTGTTCAGTTTGGCGATGCAGTTATCGGCGTCGGCGACCGTCTCCATGCGCACATAGCCGTAGCAGCAGGCAGCCGGATGACGTGCGTTGATCACCACCTTGGCGCCGATCACCTTCCCATGCTCGGAGAGCGCCTGCTTCAGCTCGGTGGCACGCGTCGTCTGCGAGATGTTCGTGATCCACAGATTGCGATTCTGATCGTTCGACAGGCGGTCCTTGATCTTGCTACAAAATGTGGGGGGTAGTAGAGGAGAGAAAGAGATAGAGACAGAGGGAAAAGTCGAGATTAAAAAGTTTGACTAGACACGAGCTTCAGAGATGTGCGCCCATCACAAAATCCGTCGATGTGTGACGACGCTCAACCTTAAACTACATAAATTATTGAGTTTTTGTTTTTCAGTATACTGAGCTGAACTGAGTTGATGCTATTCGTGTATGTTTTTTCTAACCGCGCATACTGGGAGGGAGAGATCAAAACCAACCTCGGCGACGTGCTGCTGATCACCTCCTCATCCTTCTTTCCATTCTTCGACTCCTTTTTGATGTCCTTCCCCTCTGATATAGACGACGATGTCGATGACTTCTTGTCGTTGGTACCATTCGTCTTGCCAGCCTGTGACGCTGACGCCGCCGTGATGGGCGCCGCCTCCTCATGCCCGTTGTGCCCCTCGTCCGTCTTCATATCCACATCGCCGTCAATGTCCTCGACGACGTCCTCAACCAACGACTTCTCGTCCGCATCATCAGCCAACTCGTCCTCCTTCACCTCCTCCAGTGCGGACTCGTCGTGCATGTCCAACACCGCTTTCAGCTCCGAGTCCTCCTCGTCCGCCGTTTTCGCCGTCAGAGGCTCAACAGCCTCCTCCTCCTCTTCCTCCTCGGCGCACTCCATCTTCATATCGTCGGCCTTCTTCGCGTCATCCGCAACACTTTCAGCTTCTTCGTTTGGCGCATTATCTATCAAGCAAAATACGTGCATGCATCAATCATCTGGACACCGGCCTCACTGCCACACATTAAAACCCGCTGCGACTTGAGTACATTGAATGGCAAAACGCAATGAGAACACCAACACTGTCTGCAGGCTGAGAGGCATCACCCAACTTCCACGTCGGCATCGTTAACTGTTTTGAACTTGATTTAAACGCAAAATACAAACAAATCCAACGGCGTTGACATCTTCCAGTCTTCACTTGTTTACGTTTTTTTTTACAAAAATATAGTACATACAATCGGTATTTACCTATATTGTTTTTCCATAAACAAAATTATTTTTAAAACATGCTGAACTTACCAGTTACTTTCTCTTCTTCCATTGAAATATCCTCCTATAAAACAAATATTGATTTTGTTTCAATAGGTATATCCAAAATCTAACATAATTTAAAAAAACAGTAAGATTACTATTACCGATGTGCGAAAAGGAAATGTTTATCAAAATAGGTCATAATTATCCAATAAA
>JAODAC010040219.1:0-12058 GCA_027575185.1 Mimaenictus wilsoni | reverse complement strand
CCTCGGAAACTGGATATCGCGCCTGACGGGAGACCTGACGCATCAATTGATGCAATTTCTAACAGGCCACGGTTGCTTCAGAGACTTCGGAGACTGTTAGGTCAGATCTGTTAGATTAGATTAAGTTTTCTTTGGGCACGATTGAATTAGGTTGCATTAAGTTTTATTTGATAACGTTAGGTTTAGATAAGGCAGGATTTGGTTAAAGGCAACTCTGCCAAGGCTTGCCTACATTATAATACACGAAACGTTCGATTACACGATTAGGGTACATATTGCAAGAAATTGGCTGAAAGTAGAAAGAAGTCGGAGTGTTAGGTTTAGTTAGATAATGCGGGATAGACTAAATTACGCTTAAATTGGAAAAACATACCATTCTAGTTCAAATAACCTAAGAATAGCAATAAATCTAATATCCTGTATCCGAATTGCGCCTTGTTTAAACTCTTTACCAACTAGTTTTTCACGCTCTGTGTTAACTCGAGATGAATACATACAGAACATATAGAACTTGGTTCGAGCCCCGAAAAGGCCCCACTGAAGCCCCTCGGGCTAATATGAATTAAACAATACAAGATTCTCTCCAAAGAATACTGTGTTGAGGATAAAATAACCTAACAATACACGTAATATTCATGTACACTCTAAAAATCTAACAAATCGCAATGTACTCACCATTGTGATGTAAAATACCACACTACTCACGACAATAACACAGATTAACAAACTATTTACCAGATATTCGTTGCTTTTATATAAAAACGAGTAAAATGTTCACTTGAGACGAATAACGTCGAAAGAACATCAACCGAACTTTGAAGAAACGAATTTTTGAGATGTCAAAACAATTCATAAAAATGTCGGTAGATGTCGCTGCCCGTCAACATTAAACACATTAATTGTAACCACTAATAAAATCATTATAAACGAATTAAATTACTAAACTACAATATTTTGAACTGTCTAAAATTATTGAAAGTACATCCTTGAATACTGCACTTCATTTAAACAAATTTCTTTGAAAACAAATAAAAATAGAAATTAGTTAGTTCCTCGAACTGTCAAGAGATGGCACTGCATGTATCATTTTGACAATTTAAATGAAAAATTTTAGAGGAAATGCTAAACAATTTTTAAACAAGATAAACAATGGAAAATCAATAGCTTCTACAAAACATTAATTAGTTTTGTAGAAGCTATTATAATAAATCAAAGAAAGTGGATGTTAAAAAATAAGTAAAGAAAAATTTAATCAAATACAAGTTGTCAAAAAAACAACAAAGAACTCAAGAGAAAGTCGCAATAATTACGCACAAATCAATCAGCAAATGTTTACTTCTCTCAACAAAACACCAAGAAATCACCGGTACACGCATAGATAAATACATATGAATGACGTATCGATAATTAAATATCTGTAATACCTGACTAGTCACAGGCTAACGATAAGGCGTGTGCTCGGCTGGAACACGCGCGAAACGTCTTTCGATTTCAGTTCGTGTGCTCTCTTATTGCCGACGACGCTTTTCGCATGCTTTGTGCGTCCACATGTCTTAATAGACAGATATATTGGTGAAACGAATCCGGGACTTGTTGCGCTTGTTGCGCAACGAGCCAACGAGCAGATTAATCAGCTTCGAAACAAACAAAACGTTATCGCCTTAGATCGATGTCATTACAGCATTTCTTTGTTACCGTTGCGAGCGTTGTTAATGCTATTAACGTTGTTAAAGTTGTTACAGTTGTTATAGTTGTTAAAGTTGTTAAATCAAAATGCGACTTAAGTCATATCCTTCTTGTACTGTCGACCTTCCCCGCGCCCGTAGCCCGAGAGCTGAGATCTCGTGCATAATCATTCCACAGTCAATTATGCAGCGTGCAATTAATGAAAAACGACGCGTAATTAAGTGAATAAAGTCGAGTAATGTATTGACACCGGTAATGCCTGGAATACGACGGATTGAGGAAGTTGCGGCGAGTTGCTATCACTTGCTGTGCGACCTGTTCGGGCTGCGAGCATTTGCAGCGTTTGCAACATTGCAGAAATCGTTGCAGAACGGAGTGAATTATTAAGAGTAATGTGCGAAATGTCAAGCGATATTTAATTGTGGCTAATGTGCAACATTTTAGTGCCGCAATTAACGACGGTGGAGTTTATACGACGCGCTGTTGACGCCGACGGCTAATTAATGCTCATTTTTATCGAGTTTATTTGTGTATTTTCATCACGTTTTCTATCACCGCGATCAATTTCTAAGCTCATCCATACACCCATTCAGCGTTAATTAATTAAGCAGTAAAAGTATGTAAAAGACGTGGATATAACCATTTTGTGCATTTACCGCTAAATTCTTATTTCATTGGTTAATTAATTAGCGAAATATCCAATTAAATGATAACCAGGAAGATGTAATTTTTAATAACTTTTATTTTTCATTTATCGCCTGTTTTTTGAATGGTTTAGATGGTGAGGAAAGAAAGTTTTAGAGATTTCTATAATTGATTAAGTTCCTTTCAATTTATCGTGGAGTGTTAATGTTTTTAAAGTTAAGATATCTCTGGAATGGTTTGAATAATTGTCATGAAATTTTTTGGTGATGATTGATAATTATATGGAGAAGTGCATGCTTCTTGTTTCAAGATTGTGAGTGTAATTGGTGTTGAGTAAATTGCTGTCAAACATTTTAGTTAGATTGGTTCACAGAAGAGGTCACAGAAAGTTTAATTTTTTTTTGGTGACGTAGAAATAAAGGTTGTAGGCCCAAATTTTCTCAGGTTCATTGGAAGGTATCAAAGAAGGTTTGAAAAAAATATGAGTGAAATATATTTGTAAATAAATATTTTATCGCTATTTTTCCAAAGCGCTAAATTTTCTACTTCAAAGTTGTCTTTAAGTTTTTGTATATTTATTTAAGTATAGAAAATAAAGAGATAAATCTATAATTTTATAGAATCTGTTGAAGTAGATAATAAACAACATCACCAAGAAGAAATGAACAGAAAAACTTGAAATTTAAAGTAATTATAAGCAATTTTCGAATTGATTAATATTTTAATAGCAATATCATTTATTGTGGAGTGTTAATGTTTTTAAAATTAAGATATCTCTGGAATGGTTTGAATAATTGTCATGAAATTTTTTGATGATGATTGATAATTATATGGAGAAGTGCATGTTTCTTGTTTTAAGATCGTGAGTGTAATTGGTTTTGAGTAAATTGCTGTCAAACATTTTAGTTAGATTGGTTCACAGAAGAGGTCACAGAAAGTTTAATTTTTTTTTGGTGACGTAGAAATAAAGGTTGTAGGCCCAAATTTTCTCAGGTTCATTGGAAGGTATCAAAGAAGGTTTGAAAAAAATATGAGTGAAATATACTTGTAAATAATTATTTTATAGCTATTTTTCGAAAGCGCTAAATTTTCTACTTCAAAATTGTCTTTAAGTTTTTATATATTTATTTAAATATAGAAAATAAAGAGATAAATCTATAATTTTATAAAATCTGTTGAAGTAGATAATAAACAACATCACCAAGAAGAAATGAAAAGAAGAACTAGAAATTTAAAGTAATTATAAGCAATTTTCGAATTGATAAATAATTTTACCGGAATACCATTTATTGTGGAGTGTTAATGTTTTTAAAATTAAGATATCTCTGGAATGATTTGATTAATTGTCATGAAATTTTTTGGTGATGATTGATAATTACATGGAGAAGTGCATGCTTCTTGTTTCAAGATTGTGAGTGTAAGTGGTGTTGAGTAAATTGCTGTCAAACATTTTAGTTAGATTGGTTCACAGAAGAGGTCACAGAAAGTTTAAATGTTTTTTGGTGATGTAGAAATAAAGGTTGTGAACCCACATTTTCAGAGGTTAATTGGAATGTATCAAAGAAGGTCTGAAAAAAATATGAGTGAAATATATTTGTAAATAAATATTGTATCGCTATTTTTCCAAAGCGCTAAATTTTCTACTTCAAAATTGTCTTTAAGTTTTTTTATATTTATTTAAGTATAGAAAATAAAGAGATAAATCTATAATTCTATAGAATATGTTGAAGTAGATAATAAACTGCATCACCAAGAAGAAATGAAAAGAAATCTTGAAATTTAAAACAATTATAAGCAATTTTTCAATTGAAAAATATTTCTACCACAATACCTACACTTTTTACGATAAAATTATCAATTTTATCGTAAAATATCATTGAATCTATTTAACCTAAAATAATAAAATTAATACTGCATAAAATATGTTAAAGATGATTTAACATGTTTTTAATTTCTTGTGTCTATCATTAATACTTTTCTCATAATTCAAGCCCAAAGTTAAGTCGTGAAAATCTTGAAAATTGAAAATTAGTTTTTACAACTAATTAGTTAAAACAACAAAATATTTCAGATTTCTGTCAAGTGAAACTTATTATACTAAATAGTCATGTGTCAATTGATAACTTTGCAACTTTTCAACCGGCGAATATCGCATCTGACGGTTGTGCAACGTCCAACGCAAAACATTGTCGACGTTATCCTTTATCGGACGAGGGAACGGCAATGAAAATAAATGCCAATAAATTAATGTCAACCGTGCTACTCATGCGTCTGCGTTCCGGTGGGCATCAACAGTTACGGACCTACTTTGTATAAAACACATTAAATTTTACATACATTAGGTTTTTAAGAAAGCCATCAACAGCGATGGATAGCTATCAAATATATTCAGATAGATACATTAACTTCATGTAAACATTATTTCTTAATTTCATTAGTTCTTTTAATAAAACTAAACTTTTACTGAATATTTCATTATTAGTGGTTTTAAAGGTATTTTGAAATAAATAAATAAATTTTGAACATGTAATGCGCCGATATTCATTTAAAATAACATATTGTACAGCGAGTATCCTGGAATGATCTGTATTTTGCAAGAAAGAAAGACTTTTACATTGTTTTCACGTCAGTAATGAAACAAACGCTCCGTGCAACAGAAATGCGCATTCCTCGAACAATATGCGGCGTTACTCTCAGAGATAGAAAACGAAGCTCTGAAATCAGAAAAATGTGCGAGATACAAGATGTCGTACGCTGGTCCAGAAGCAGAAGACGAATGTGGCACGACCACGTTGAGCGAATGACAGACAACAGACTCGCAAAAATAGTAATTACGTCAAGACCACCTGGGAAACGTCTGACAGGTAGACACCTGACAGGTGTCTACCTGTCAGACGTACCCCAAAAAGATGGAAAGACAGCTGGAGACGTCCATATCGCAGGAACAGCAGTAAAGCACAAGCAACATGCTTAAAATATAATGATGATGATGATGATGATGATGATGATGATGACATTGTTTTTCGATAATGTAACATTTAGCGACGTGAAAAGCGATTTTAAAAAATATAATAATACCGGAAGTCTCTGAAATTTGTCCCAATGTGAAATAGCACAGTTGTGGGCTTTATTTGTACCACAATAAATGTACCAAAGATATAGAAATGAAGGAGAGTAGCGTGGCGATCCTGTGAGATAGCAGGCGGAGGTGAACGGCTGACGCTGGTCATCGGAGCAGGTCGTTGATGACGTCGGAGTGGCGAAATCACTGGTGGTGGCTGCTGTCGTCGGAGTAGTCGGTGGAGATGGCCGGTGAGGGACACGGTGAGGACTAGGCATGTCAAGGGTACCCGATAATCTCGGGTTACTCGGTTTTCCGCCTTGTCAGTTTCGGGTTAAACTGGGCTTTTACTTTCAAGGGTTTAACTCAGCTGATCTTGAAAGTATCGGGTTCCGATACCAACATCGACGCGGTTGCGTCCCACTACTAGATGATGCTGAAAATTCTGTTTCTTGAACCGGAATCGACGCAAGAACGCCCCACTATTGCTTGATTCTGTTTCCAAACCGAAATCGAAGCGAGTCGCCTCGCTCTTGCTTGATTCTGTTTCCAAACCGAAATCGAAGCGAGTCGCCTCGCTCTTGCTTGATTCTGTTTTCAAACCGAAATCGAAGCGAGTCACCCCACTATTGCTTGATTATGTTTCCAAACCGAAATCGAAGCGAGTCGCCTCGCTCTTGCTTGATTCTGTTTTCAAACCGAAATCGAGGCGAGCCATCCCACTATTGCTTGATTCTGTTTCCAAACCGAAATCGAAGCGAGTCGCCTCGCTCTTGCTTGATTCTGTTTCCAAACCGAAATCGAAGCGAGTCGTCCCACTATTGCTTCATAATGTTTGCAAATCAAAATCGTGGCGACTGCGCGAGAACGTGTTGATACTTGTCACTAAAACAACAGCGTATCAGCTCGTGTTTTAACATGTTTATTTGTAGTACTAGCGAACGAAGCCTCAAATCTTTCCTCACATTGATCAGTGATTGTATTTCATGCATATTTGGTAAAATGAGAATAGCCATTCTCTTTGAGAATACTCGTAATTGAATTTATCTTTTTCCAAATTTTTGTTTCCATTTTTTGTTTTTATTTATATACTTTTTTTTAATAACTAATAATAATAAAATAACTTTCATGCGTATAGTCTTTTTATATTACACTAGGTGGCGCTGTAAACGAGTTTTTGTTCGGATTTTAAACCAGGGTTTTCACAGACAAAATCGTAACAGAATAAACCCGCAGATTTGCAAAACCCGGAGGCTCGGGTTTCCCTATTTTTTGACAAGCCCAATGAGAACTTTCGGTGACGGACTCTCTGGTGACGGCAGCTGGTGTCGGGCTCGCGGGTTGCTGGACTTCGGTGATGAACTTCGGTGTCGAGCTGACCGTTGAACCGCTGAATGTTTGAACCGCTGAGTTGGTGATGAATTGTCGACTATATTTACTGTGAATCTGAACTTCAAAAGAGGGTTTTCACCCTTCCGGTAGGCCGTTCGCCGTACTTCAATTATGAAACCACTACGAACCCATTGTAACATTGTATCATCTGCCAGTACTGTTATGATCAGCCTCCGGTTATGTATAATCTATACTTTATAAAACATGGAGAGTTTGGATGGGAGAAGAGTTCAGAAAGTGTGTGCTATGTGAGGAGGGATGGGAAACGTGGGAGCATTTAGCAGGGAAATGCATGGGAATGAATCAGGAATGGCCGAGAGGTATGCGAGAGGCAGGGAATGTGATCATGGAGCGGTTAGGAGAAAAGGGATCCCTATCCCTATCGCCTCGGGTGTCCGCGATAGTAAAGGAGAAGAGAAGAAGGGATGTTCGACTGGGGATGCTTACAAGGCGGGAGAGTGAACAGGAATGAAGAGTGAAGATGTATTTACTGTATTTATTGTGTTACATTTAATATTTTGTTAAGTTAAGTAAATAGATGTAGAGATATGGAAGAAGGAAGTTAGGCAAGATAAGAAGATATACCAATAAAGGATTTATATACTTTATAAAACTGAAGCCGAAAAACCCAGTTTATTTTAACCTGCAGGTCGAACAACAATAGTATTTTCAAAATATAAAACTTTCTGAAAACCTAAAAAAAGAATCTCTAATGCACTAAATTTTTATAAATACCTACTGGTAAGTAGCATAACTTGAAATTTAGAACACGATTGCAACACGTCAGCACAAATTATAGAAATTATAGAGATTACAGATACCAATCGCATTAATTGATATTTGAAGAGGAATTTCATCAATGCCAGCAATTAAAACTCGAATAATAACTATATAATTTCACTTAAGGTCTGCGGGTATATTCGGCCCAGGCGACTGAATGAGCAATTTCAAGACCGTAATTAAATAAATTAAACAAACACAAATTATCTCCAAAGCCGTACCAGTCAAACGTAGATCTTTCACAAATCCATCACAACCTGCTGCGGCTGCTGCATAGGCTTCGTCGTATGGCTAAGCTAAGTAGCATTCCTCTTTCGAATCACCGTCCATCGTCCATCGTCCATCGTCGACTAATTGGCCAAATAGACGAAACACCAACGAATAGAGTAATAAAATACACAACTATACACCCATGTATGGATTTATAAGTTTGACCAGTGGCGTCTTATGTGGAACTTTTTAGAATCCTTCAGAAATATTAATAATTTATAAATTTTATTACCTATCTACATTGAGAGGACTTTACGGCGTGATACATATGATTAATGTGTTTTTTTTTTACATTTTTGTAGTTGTTATAGTTGCTGTCATATATTGTTTGTTGTTATTAATTGTGTTGATTCTATGGGTGTGTGAGTGATTTTGTGTAGTGTGTATAGAGTTGTGTGTGTGTGTGTGTGTGTGTGTGTTTGTGTGAATGTGTGTATATGTAGAGTTGTGTGTGTATGTGTGTGTGTGTGTGTGTGTGAGGAAGGGAGAGCAGTGACTGTGTGTGAGTAGTGTGAGTGTGTGAAAAGATGTGCGTGCGTGTTTGTGTGTGCGTGTGGGTGGGTGAGTTGTGTGTGGATACGTAGGTAGAATTGTGAGTGTAGTGTGTAAAGTGTGTGTGTATGTGTATAAATGTATTTGTACGTGTGTATGTGTGTATGTGTACGTGTGTATATGTGTGTATACGTGTGTATGTGTGTGTACGGGTGTATGTATGTGTACGTGTGTATATATGTATACATGTTTATGTATATGTGTGTGTGTGTGTGGCGTTGAGTGTGAGCGTGTGAAAACATGTGCGGGTGTGTGAGTGCGAGTGTGTGTATGTGTGGGTAGAGTTGTGTGTGGATACATAGGCAGAATAGTGAGTGTAGAGTGTAGAGAGTGTGTGTATGTGTGTGTACGTGACTATGTGTGTGTATATGTACGTGTGTATGTATGTGTACGTATGTATGTATATGTGTATGTGTGTGTGAGGAAGAAGAAAAGGAGTGGCTGCAAGTTTGTATGGGTAGTGTTGAGTGTGAGTGTATGTAAAGTTGGGCGTGTGTGTACGTGTGTGTAGAGTTGTGTGTGTGTGTGTGTGTGTATGTAGGTAGAATTGTCAGTGTAGTGTGTAAAGTGTATGTGCGTGTGTGCATGTAGAGTTATTGTGTGAGTGTGTAGAGTTGTGAATGTAAGTGAAACATATTATTAAAATAAATTAATTCATATTAGGAAAGTTCATCAGCCTAGTTTAGATAGGTTAAGGGCAAAGGATAGATAACAGGGCCAAACATGTTTTTTTTTTAAATTTTTTGAGTTACTTAAAGTCTGATATCTAAAAAAGCTCATACAAATTTCGAAAACAAAGCACCAAAAATGACGAAGTTGCAAATGGAAGAGTTACTTCTTGGTTGATTTGATTTATACATCTTTCGGGCGATCTTTAAGAAAAGACGAGCCGCCCCTGACGAATATTAAACTAATACAAGAAATCATTTCACCATATCGAACCCGTCACGAAAAATCCAATCATTAATATCATTAATTCAAATCAAAGATTCATTTAGGAGCAGCAAACCCACCAACAGGTTGAAGCTTTTTATGCAACGCCAAAATGCGATGAGAAAAACATCGGCAAGCTTAGTCCGTCGATAAAAAATCAATTTAGAATATCGAGGACGTAATTTAAAATACGCTCTCGGTGAGGAGTTTAAGCAAGCGCCTATTGAGGCATCAATGCTAAGGTTATTCAAATCAGCGAAGAGATGATGCTATTAAGAACAAGTTAGGCACTTTAGGCTTCCGTACGGTAGTCCTTAATCCTTATTAGGCTTATCAGGTTGGTATTTTTTTTAAAAGTTGCGTCCACCTGCGTGTGAAATGTGCTATCGTTGGTTGGATGTTGGCGTTTCACGTTTGGAAGTTGGAAGTTGGCGATTGGCGTTGTATTAATAAATAAATAAATGCGTGTCGACGGTCGCCTCAGTCGCCACAACATTAATCATTTTAGACGTAATTAAGCGTCTGATAGGATTAAGTATACGTTTTTAGCGTCCTAGGAGGTTGCGACCGAAAAACCGCTGTAGGAAAGTTGCAAAGTAAATAGATGAATATTTAATTAGTTATTTTAATTGGATATTGTATTTATTTGCTTTTGGCGTTGTGATTTATTTTCAGGTTTTGCAATATTTAGGTTTAGAAAGTTTTGGAGTTTTAATGTTATGAAAGTAATTCGTACAATTTTTGTGTTTTACCTAATAGGAAATGGATGTACATTGTGTTTAATTTGGACAAGTTATAAAATACTTCGTTTTTGAACTGTGATTTACATCAAAATTTTCGGTAAATAAGTAGGCGAACAGTTGATATTTCGAATGTTGAATATAATAAAACCTTTATTATTAGGAATAACCACAACACCTTGTATATATGTTACAGGAAACAAATGTCTACACAAACTCAAACAAATTATTCCATCAGAAATGCCATCAACAACACATTAACAACGAAAACTTAAAACATTTCATATTTATCTAATAGTTTTCTTAATAAACACCCTGTAACTTGCAAATTATTCATGATAATCAAAATTTTCATTTGGGAAGTTACAATATACTACTTCCTCTTTTCATATCAATCGATTTTCTTTTAATATCAATGTGGAAAGTCGAAAGAAACCCGTTTTAAAATGAAACTTTCAAGAAACACAAAATTGTACTTTTTACAACTTTGAACAACACCTAATAACTTTTTACTTATAAATAATATTTTAATTTTGTCTTCATTATTTGATAACTTAAGAACTGCTCCTTCATATTATTTACATATTTATGGAATGTCCAACCAGGAAGATCATAAACAACTTTAACAATGAAAACTTCCAATATTTCACATTTATCTAATAAGTTTATGAATAATCACCCTGTAACTTGTATACTATTCATGATAATCGAAATTTTCTTCTTGGAAATTAGAAAATAATAGTTCCTCTTTTCATATCAATAAATTCTTCCTCAAATATCATTGTGGAAAGTCGAGAAAAACACCTTTAAAATACAAATTTCAAGAAACACAAAATTGTACTTTTTACAACTTTAAACAACACCTAATAACTTTTTACTTATAAATAATATTTTCATTTTCTCTTCACTGTTTGATAGCCTAAGAACTGTCCTTTCATATTATTTACATATTTATGGAATGTCCAGCCAGGAAGATGATAAACAACACATTTAAATCGAAAACTTAAAACATTTCATATTATCTATTTTTTTTTAATATACATCCGGTAATTTATAAACTATACATGATAATCGAAATTTTCTTCGGGGAAATTATAAAATAGTAATACCTCTTTTCATATAAATCAATTCTTCCTCAAATATCACTTTGAAAACTCGAAGGAAACACCTTTAAAATGCAAATGTCAAAAAACACAAAATTGTACTTTTTATTACTTTCAACAACAGCTAATATCTTTCTATCTATAAATATTATTTCAATTTTTTCTTCATTATTTGATAGATTAAGAACTGCCCTTTCATATCTTTTATATATTTATAAAATATTCCATCAAGAAAGCCCTTGACAAGACATTAAAACGCAAATTTAATAAATTTCATATTTATCTAATAGGTATCTCAATAAACACCCTGTAACTTGAATACTATTCATGATAATTGAAATTTTCTTTCTGGAAATTATAAAATAATAGTCTCTCTTTTCATATCAATCAATTCTTTCTCAAATATCATTGTGGAAAGTCGAAAGAAACACCTTTAAAATGCAAATGTCAAAAAACACAAAATTGTACTTTTTAATACTTTGAACAACAGCTAATATCTTTCTATCTATAAATATTATTTCAATTTTTTCTTCATTATTTGATAGATTAAGGACTGCCCTATTATATCGATTATATATTTATCGAATATTCCATCAGAAAAGTCATTTAGAAGACATTAAAAACGCATAATTGATAAATTTCATATTTATCTAATAGTTTTCTTAATAAACACCTTGTAACATGTATACTATTCGTGATAATCGAAATTTTCGTTTTGAAAATTATAAAATAATAGTTCCTCTTTCATATCAATCTATTCATGATCAAATATCGTTTTGAAAAATCGAAGGAAACACCTTTAAATTATAATAACTCTTATTACAAGTTATTGAAATTTCTTGTTTTTGTATTTGTTGATGTTGTTGTTATTATTGTGATGTTGTGGCTTCTTGTTG
>JAODAC010040197.1:0-12066 GCA_027575185.1 Mimaenictus wilsoni | reverse complement strand
GTATTACATTTATATTTCTTTTATTTTCATTTTTAATAGATATATATATATATATTTTCTCGTTATTTCGTTCTGGCTTTCTTTTATCTTTATAAAATTAACATTTTGTTTGCCATATCATTTGCAATTTTCGTCTTTGGCTTCTTCATTTCTTTTGTCTTTTTTCGTCTTTTTCTTTATTTTTATTCCAAGCTTATGCTGTCAATGTTTGTCGAAATGTTTTAAGTTGCGCCTTTTTACTTTTTTCAAGTGTGCGTGAGTACATCTGTGAGTATCCATGTGTATATCTGTGAGTGTATGCGTGTATGTTTTGCAAAAGTCTTTGTTTTATTGCTTCTCGTAAATGCGTCGCTCTTTTCCGCATTTTTACTGGCTTGTTAGTTGGACGATGGCGCGGGCGTCAACAAACTGCGTGCGAAAAAATTTAATTAATCCTGCACGACCGACTGTAGAGCCGTGGCGGAGGCGGTGGAAAAAACGCGCCAATTTCCACGTAGTCATATAAAATTAGGCAAATTGAAATCGGATAGTTTTGTGATTTCCATTGTGTTTTAACACATGTTTCGAGGATACTTCGTGTCAGCTTTTCATTTTATTTTGCTGTATTTAAATTTTACTGATTTAGGCAGAATGTTATTTTAAAACTTGTTTGCTTATTGATAAATATGCAACATGCATTACCATTTTTGTGAATTTTAGTTTTCTAATAGCACAGATAATGTTTTTAAGATTAATTAACGAATGGAACAAATAAACATATTTTATAGTTATTAATATTTGATGATTTCAATTAAAGTCAACCAATGGGCTTTATAGCTTTGAAGGCGAAACACATTATTAATATTGTTACAAATTGCCTAGATATCAATACGCAAGCCCTGTCTTTTCTAAATTTACAATTCTTCATTTCGACATTTAGGCAGCTTACTAACAGTGAAGTATCTCTCTCTTTACATACTTAATTTCTTAAAAAACGCATAAATTCGGTTTTATACTTAATCGTTGATCGTTGTGTCTTTTGTGTGTCGTCTCTTATCATTTTTGAGTGTTTTTTTTTTAGTTTAACAAAATATTGCTTTATTACATTCTATTGGTAATGTAAAATTACATCAGTCTAAATTCGGTTCGAATACAGCAATTTAAAGCATTCTACCATGCTTCTTAAATCTTTATTTTCCCTTCATTTCTTCGTCTACATCTCCATCTTCATCTTCAACTAGATCTTGCTTAATTTCCTCTTGGTGGGTTTTAAACTTGTTTAAGCCTTCTTAAAGCTTTCATAGTCTTCTACGTACGCAACATGTACAAATAGAAAAATGTTCGGCGCTTCGCGAAATATGCGCAAATTGTTGCGAAATAAAAAACGAACGATGCAGATGATTAGAGGCCGGCGTCGGCGTAGATCATCGGCGTCGCGTGCTGTTGCTAGAGGAAACGTGCCGGATTCTTCCAGCAGCCGAAGCAGCAGGGCAGCGCACATAGCAGGGTGTCTTTGAACGCCTCCCGGAAGTCGCGGTTGAAGTACGCGTAGATGAGCGGATTCAGCGCTGAATTGAAGTAGCCCACCCAGAAAAGCAGGCCGACGACGGCGTCGGGTGTTGGACACTTTTCTTCGCCGCACAGCGACGAAATGACGTACCTAGAAGCAGAAAAAAAGAACACACAAAATATAACGGAAGAAAGTTAAACAAATCCAATCATTACTATTCCCTAAAGCTGGAGCTCGCAACGGTGGCGTTTTATGGCCAAAGTTAAATCTCCTTGGGCTCTTTGTTGCCGGTGCAAAATTGAAGGGAAAGTATACATTGCTCAAAAAAACGGAGAAATCTCTAATCTTTTTTGTTCCGTCCAACTGCCTGCCTACCCTGGCCGTTTTTTGACCGATCGTCAAATCATTTCCTGCTGACGACATTTAAAAATTCTACAAAGAACCAAGCTACTCATGTTAAGAATAGGGTCTTCGGAGAGCTTTTGAGTGCGTAGGCAAATAAAACTTGAGCAACAAAGCAGAAAATTGGATTTTGAAAGACTTTTGTTGAGTTTTTTCTTAAACGTTGTCGTCACAAATGCTCCTCTTTCATAATGTATCTTAATTTTGACAGGTCAATGTCAAACGTTTAACTTTTGCACTTTCGTCGAGTTTTAATCAACTCTAATCTCATTTCGAGCAGTGTCAGGTTTGCTAGCTAGCTGCGGCGAAGATTTATAGTCTTTACTATCCTTATTATCTCTGTACACTTTCCAACTGATAGTAGATAGAAAGTCTTTAGAAGGGTTGTCTTGATGAAGGAAATATTTATATCCTTGAGGAAAGTCGAGCCGCGAGGCCTTCTCTATGGGAAAACCTGACCACCCTTGCCATATTCTTATACAGAGTCTGTACGACGCCTCAAGCTGGAACAGTAGATAGTTAAATCCCTTTTAAGACTTAAGACTCTGCCAGACCACGAAGCAGAACCCTTGAAAACTGGTTAAGTCTGCGTGTAATTACTAATTAGTTTAATAAGGCTACGAATATCGCAAGGAAGGAGAATGAGATCGATCTTTGATCCTTGATATACTAGACGCAAACGCATATAACGTCAAGGTTAATTGCATGCATTAAATTAATTGTACAAAAATCGTTAAATTGTTCTCTTAGGTTGTAGCTTTTTTTATAATTTTTTGAAGTTATGTTATTTAAATTATAGCTTTTCAACATTTAATTTTGGATTTAATACATACTAGAGAGAATGACTGGGTGCCTAGTTAAATAACTTATAACGTTACGAGGTAACCAAAGTTGTCTACTTTTTCAAGTGTTTAACAAGCTAGTAGCCTAGTAGTCGTTTGTTTTATAATATGTATTTCAAAATGCTCATAACACTTGAGCGCCAATGTACGTAATGTAATTTACGACCACCGTTGTGGCAATATGCAGTGTATATGCAACATTTTAGTGATTTTCGCGAACGAGCACCCTGCGCGTGGTGGCTGGTAGCTGGCGGTAGGGTGAAACCGGAAACGGGTTGTTCGCTGTTTTGCTAGCAGCACGCGTTTACAAACTCGGTGTTTGTAGGCTAATGGGCGCCACGTCTTGTTTAATGCCCAGCCTGTTGGAGGCGGATGTGAGGGAGTGCAGGAGAAAGGAGCTGGTGTAGTGAGAGTTTTCGGGGATGTGATGGTTGGAGATGGTGTGGTTAGCGTGGATAGGAGCTAAGTGTGGTTAAGTGCTGCTCCTGTATGCGTTCAACTTTAACCATAAATTACGTTTTATCCAGGTACAATATCGAAAGTGTAATGTTCACCCTGCGCGGCCTACAAGTCTGCATGCATTATATTCAATACCGGGGGCGTTTTTGTCTCGTTTTACCAACGACTTTTGCTTTCAGAAATTATGCAACCAACTTTATTCTTCTTTTAATCTAATTGGGTCTTTCTTACCTTTATATATTTAATGATTGTTGAACAATTTTGTAAGTTTTTAAAATATTTAAATTATGTATGAAATAATGTATATACCGGATGAGTTTTTTTATTTCACGCAAAAACTTCAAATATCTTGAGATATAAGCCCTCTACGAAAAATTGTGGGTAATTAAAATGTAACCGTTTTATGGAGGAAAAATGATCATTGCATACCCACTGGGGGTGGAGTGGGGGTAACATTGAAATGAGTATACCATGATTTTTCCCCCCACGGAATGGTTACTTTTTAGTTACCTACAATTTTTTCGTAGAGGTCTTATTTCTAGAGTTATTTGAAGTTTTCATGTTAAAAATCTCTACCCGATATACTATCGCTAATGTTTAATATGCCTATATTTTAATGCCAACATTTGTTTGTTAATTTTTACGAAGCATCGACTACTATGGTCATTTAGCTCTATTCAATTCTTGTTCAATGTTATTAGTCATATTAGAGGCTAATACTATTAATAAGCATGGGAAGCAATTGGAAGAGTGATTCGATATGAGAAGAAGGTACGTGATATGGATGACGGGAGGGAAGTAAGGTATATATGGAAATAGTGCAGCACGGCGGGTACGAACAGATGGAGAGAGCGACGGCGTAACGCACTTGCAACAGTTGGGTGATCGTAGAGGTGGTTAGAGAGGATGCTAAATGAAGATATGCCAGTGAAAGAAATGTGTAACAGCATAAAATGGAAGGCAGAGGAGCAGGAGAGGCACGGAAAGATTAGGGACGGCACATTTAATCCTGGATACAAGGAGTTGCAGGTAATCGGGAAGGTTCCGCAATATGTTATGAGAAGAGATTTGAGGAATGAAGAAAAACAGTTAATAGCAAGGGCAAGATGCGGATTCGAGGAAAGGGAAAGGAAAACATGGATGCCAGAGGAATATAGAAGGTGTGTGATGTGCAATAGAGAGTGGATCACATGGGATCATTTAGTGAGCGAATGCGAACGAATGATGGAGTTGGGAGGAACAGAAGGAAAGGACCCAAGAGCACTTGTAGAATGGTTGTGTGAGACAGGGAAAGGGATAGAATGGATATGGAGGGTGTTAGGGAAGAAGGAAACAAGGAGGCGTACAGTTTAGAGCAGTCATGTGAATATATCAATTGTTGTTTTTTTGTGTTTATAGATATATTTTGTTAGTTTTTTTTTTGTATATTTTAAGCTAAGAATTTATGTTAATGTTTAGGAAGGAGAATGAGTACGTCGTGATCATCAATCATACCACTTCGCCACTTGGCTGGGCAATGCCAACATATTAATTACTTTTAATAGTTCTTGCCAGTTATCAGTTATCACAAAATGTGTGTTTCTATTTGTTAAAATTCATACTTTAATGATTCCATATATTCCTGATTAAAGCATTAATTAAAATCATAGCAATTTAATTTAATGTTATTTAATTAAATAAACAAAATACATAAAATATATAGCAAACAGGCAACGAAAATTAAAGTAAATTCCAAATTCTAGCAACGAAAACATAATAAATAATATGCCTGACTAGTTGGTTGTATGCATCAAAACCACAATAGTTGAGAGATTTGACAGGCAAAAATACTGGTTTCCACCACTTTGCATTGATTTCACACGATAATACGTGCACGTGCAGACTGATGTTAGTATGTGTTTGTCGTTTCGATAACAGGTGCGTCATTCGTTTTCGGTTGTGTGGCTTGCAGTTATCCAGTGGTTTTTGCGAAAGCACGAGCGCAATATTTTCGCACGTTCAGCACGAATTGAAATTGAACATTTATTAATAAATATCGGACATTAAACAGCATCGATTTGTTCAAAATGTGTGCTTCTGAATTTGTGAAAATGGCAACCACGACAACAAAGCTAACTGCACATCGGTTAGTTTACATTTATTTTATATTGGTTATTCTGTGGAAATGTTAATATTAATGTTAGTGAAACATTAATTAAGATTTTTTTGTTGCAGATTTGTCCGACCATGACGGCTTCAACTGATTGTGAGTCAAAATAAAGGTTAGTGTTTGTTTGTTACATATTAGCAAAATTATTTAGTGGTTCGCCAGACTATCGTGATATTCAATAAGGCTTAATTAATCCGTGGTGTACACAGCGTGTTGTAATTTGTGCCCACGAGTCTATTAAACATGCATTAATTGTAGGGATTTGTTTTCGTATTATGTTAAGCAGTAATTGAACGACGGGTGTTTTACTACAGATTATTGTCGAACAAAGTAAGAGATTGTTCAGTAATAATTAATTTATATGAGAATCTATGGGCCCTAAATTTAATTATTTTTGAAATAAACTAATTTTCATTATGAATCAGAATCAGAATCAAGGCTAATAAAATTTGAATATTATTCGAAATTCTTTAACGCTCGATCGAATTTTCCTCATTTTCTCTATGAGAAAGAATTAACTTCTAGATGACATTTTTCTATTTCTTCCTGGGAATTACTGGGAAACTCAATTCAAATTTAATTAAAAGGGCAGCACTGAGATTGTCAAGCATTTCCAACGATTTGAAATTCTTAAGAAATTTACAATAAACGAACGCGACCGAATGCATTCTCGAAATTATCTCGGTTTAATTTTTCGTTCGTTTTGTTTGACGTCACTTTCGCGAACCCCCTAACTTTTATTTGGCAACACTTTATGCTTTGTGGTAGCCTCCTACGTGGGTTCGGTTGCCTATAGTTATCCTCGAGGGGGGAAGACTGCTTTAAGTGTGGTAGGTTGGTGTTCAGTCTGGCGTGTATTGTGAGAGATGGGTGAGGATGAAGGGGTGAATATGGGAAAGGGAAGGAAGAAGAGCCGTATGGATTATCTTCGGCCGGAGGAGCCACCACGGGGGCTGTAAAACCGACACCCACGCGTTATGTAAGTAAGGATCGACCGAATGATTTGGCTGCAGTCCAAGAAACCTTGAAATATACCGAATGCTTAGCTGGCGACGCACGCCGCGCCGCCAGCCGAAAAGTAGCGTTGGAAAGCAAACCCTTGCTAAATCTCTTAAATGGCAATCGCTTGGCGATTGGGTGGGCCCAAACTGGAAACTAAAGTGTGGGCTATACTTAGAAGTGAGGTTATACGCGTCGATTGTTTTTTGACTACAGTTTAAATCTAAATTTTTTGGAAATTATCCATTAATTATACATTTTCTCAGTTTAACTTGTATATTCTAACTCTTTTTTATTTGAACAAGTTTCTTTTCTTGCGTATATTTAGTTATTTCCTCGTTTTTTATTAGTTTGGAACTTATGCTTTTTTGGTATGTGTATTATTTTTGTAGTGACTTGATGTTACGACCCTTGAATTTTTTTTCCTCAATTTTTCTCTTGTTTATAACATTAAAACAAATCTAGATAAATGGCAGCAATATATCGCTAAGTTTTCGAGTAGTGTGTTTGTCTCTGGCCTGCTCGAAAGCAGGCAGGCGGTGGCGCAACGAAATATAGCACCATTTCGAATACAATAGTAAATGGCAGCCAGGGGCGCGAACCCAAGTCATGCGAGTACACGCTCACTACACCCGAAAATCCCAACGATTTCGCCATGAAAATGCACGATTTATCTACAACTCTGGCGTGCACGCGGCGCGTTTGGACCTTGAGGTTGCCCCACCAACAACGCTTGCCTTGCTTTCGGAGCGAGAGAAAAAATTCACAACCCGCATCACGGACGCATCCGCCCCGCATTCTCTCGATTCGAAGAGAGCCGAGCGCGAAGAAAAGATCTCGCACATAAAAAGGATTACGCCACTTTTTCTACGACAGCCTCGATTCTCCGCTGCTCATATTTAGAAATAAATACTGATGGCATAGGAGAGGGAAAAGACGGAAAAAAGAACGAGTGGAATTTTTCGCAGTTGGCAATCGTAGACAGCCAACAATAGAATATTGTATTATTCGCGGGACTCTAGGAGGAGCGGAGATATACACTCCTAAATTACATGAAAAATCAAACATCTATGAGTAATTTTTGAAATCTTCCGTTAGAAGTCCCGTCTTAAAACGTTAAATTGAGGAAAGGAACAATTTGAATATAAAAGGTCGAGGCTTGTAGTTGTTAGAGCAGTGTTTCCCAACCTTTTTTAGATTTTATATTAGATTCCAATTTACTTATTGTTAGCTTTAATCTCAAGTCTCCACGTTGTGTTATATCAAGTCGTTTTTTTATCAGTAAATCATTTACAGCACTAAATCCGCATTCAGCTAAATAGGAAGATGCATATTTGATATATCAGACAAATCCACTGATATTGGCTGCATCATCCGTCATTTAGCATTGTCGATATTTAGCATTGCATTTAAATAACCCAAAGCGAAAGGGTTAAAATCGTGTCAAGTCCATTTTTTAATTGCCCCCTTTAATTATCAAATTGCCCCCCTCTAGCCTCTAAATCTCAAAGTGACCTTTATTCTGGATCCATAAAAGGTTAATTTTTCAATATTTAGCAATAGAGGTCGCTTCGACAATATCTAACTCAACACAAACCTCTTTCAAAAATATAAGAAATTTAATAGATTTCTCATTTAATAATAAGCTGTGTTTTTTTTTTACTTTCCCTCCTCATTTAATAATAGTATATTACTTCAATGTGTTAAGTTTACGTAACTAATATTACCGCGAATATGTGAATCAAATTCACAATGTCGCGATGCTACCTCGTCCACTGCCAAGATGCGACTACTGAGCGGCAGCGCTTCACTCATTCATTATCTGCTGACTTAGCATTTTTGCGTTCAGCATTAGTGCGAGCGCGCCTTGTGCATCAATCGTCTCTATGCATTTTATTCGTTACTTTTATATGGCAATGTTGCAATATGACAAAGAAGTAAGATTCAGCTCTGGCTAAGAATATATAGCTTATTAGAATTGTGCAAACCTAAACAAAAAGGCTCTATAAAAAGGCGTTCAGCCGACTGAAAAAGTCAGTTCGTACCAAGCCACCGCCAGTCTCATTCAGTCTAATGTGCAACACCCTAGCCGAGATGTCCAGGCACTTTTGGAGAGTCTTTAAATAAACTCTTATATTTGGCACATAGAAATATTTTCTATTTCTCTACCTTGCCTTTCTGCCTGGTTGTCACGCAAGCTAAGCCAAGCGAGTTATTCAAAATCTTCGATCGTGACAATATACACAGGAAATAATGTAATAATGTAATTGAATAATGTAATATAACAGACTGAAAATTGAGAATAAAGTATATTTGCAAAAACAGTGTCTTATTTTGCGCCTCATTTAATATGTACTATTTAGTTCTATGCGATATTACTTACCAAAGGAAAAACGGTAGCCAACAAAGAAGAAAAGCACCCATAATTATCCCTAGCGTACGTGCTGCTTTATGTTCGGCACGCCAACTTTTCGATGCTTGTCTTATTGTAGTACCTGAAACAACCAAATAGGATTTTTCATTTTACTAAATATTCCTAAGTTATCTCACAGAAATATGGTAAATGTCAACACGTTCATCAAATAATTTCCATATATTTAAAGCGCGTAAATATAGGAAAGTTCCAATACTTCCGGAACGGGTCGTAAAATTTTACAACTCCCAGTCGTGCCGCATATATACACAAACTGGAATAATTCGCACGTGTATTACATGGGGCGGCCGCTCGCTCGCCCTGCGTGCGAATGTATACGAATGAGGAATTGCGTCGGCATAAACGTGCGAAATGTCTCTGGTACCCATCCAGCAATTCCAGGCGAACGCTTTGCACGTTTCGCCGGAAAAACGAGCGAAAAACGCGACGAAAACAAGTGAATGCGGGCGACGACAACATGTACGACCAACGAGACTACAGCGCCAATTGATCTTGTTATGCAAATATTGAACATGCAAAATAGATATCGACTCGGGTCCCAACACAAGGGCTGGCATAATCCTTCCTAGAGATAGAATTGTAGCAAAGTATGAAGTTATTCATCGAATTTAAATTTTCTTACGTGGATTTTTCGTGTTATTTGTGGAAGTTACACAAATAAAAACTAATTAGTTGTTTACGACGATAACATCATTTTTTGTAGATGTTTCTTTGTGTAAATACACCCTAATTTTTCAATAACATGTTTCGAGTAACGCCCTCTACTTTTCAAAGAGATAATGACATGTTTCGGTATCCTATAATTTTTTTAGCTTGACAAAATGTAATTGTGAAAATTTGCGACTACAGAAATATTTTTTGAATGCGGTTCGTTATCACACAATCAATCAGCAAGCCCGTACATTCCTCCGAGGGGCGCGAAATCAACGTAGCCGGGGAATTACATTGCAATGTAGCCTGCCCATTTTGAATGTTGCGAAATTATACCAAATCGAATTAATTACGCACAGACCCGCTCCCATGTGTCGCATAAATCACATCTCAGCATTAGTCTACATTTCTAGAGTTGTAGGACGCGGTGCCGGCATCGCATCGCAACGTCAACCCAACCTAGCTTAGCATTCGCAACTTCTCTCCTCAAAACTTCAGCAACTGCGTCCGAAACTTTGATCCCTCGTGCATTTAATTGACTTACAGCGATTTCGGTCGAATATATCGCAAACTATCGATAATTAAATTCCACCTGCCTTGGCATAAAATAATATTTATTGTGTGCACACCAGCAAAGCTGGAAATATCCAACTGTTAGGAGAACAAAGACATGAGTGAGGACAGAAGTAAAAGGAACATAACAATAGCAGAGAAAAGCAAACAAAGAAAAGTGAGCACAATGCCAGTGGATGGTCATTGGAATAGTGAATTGGACAATGCTATAGGCATCTCATTTCTCTCATTGATGCGTGAGACATTCCTTATTTTCATCCCAGATGGAAGTTTGGGAAGACGACTTGCAATCTCAAATATATTGATCTCGAGCGTAAATATAGCAACTGAGACTGGTATAAGATAAGATCTCCGAACAATTGCAGAAGAAACCAACTGCAAATTTGTATAATTAACAGCCACTGGAATTGTGGCTTTAATTTTACCTAAAATACCTAATACCTACCTGGGGAAAGTATTTGATATTTAACTGCGCTGCATAATTACAAAATGTTAACTTTATAGCGCTTTAAATGTTCCACAAATTTCGAAGTTGCTAATTTCAAACCGAAATAATTCAATTATGCTAGTTTAAATTAGTTCAACAATACTATTATACTCATTCCTTCTTTATATACTTTTGAAAAAGAAGAATAAGAGTGTTACGCGGTAATCGCGGTTTTTTAAACATTAATTTATTTGCCGTTGATTGCACAGGACCAGACTTATCTGGATCTTTTAAGCTAAGTTCCTTGAATTAGCCGATGTGTTAAGTATCACCACTATATCTCCGTTCACAAAGTGCACGAATTTGAACACCACAATGTCTTTATTATAACAAAATAAACAAACAAACTTAACAACCACTCGGCAACCTCACCAGAGGAAAATAAATAGAATCCGGTACGTACCACGCTTTTATGGTGGCTCAGCACCCCTCCCCATTGCTACTGAGCGCATGCCCAACGTCTTAAACATAGTGGCGCAGCAATCAACTCAACAAAGAGTGTCATAAAGTGCGACACAATTATTACAGTAAAACCGCTATCTATTAGGAAATAGCTAGTAATTTATTGTTTCTTTCTGGCTTGTCTGACATCTCTTCCGCGCATTTCACACAGGCAAGGAACGCCTAATTGCAAAGGCGGACGGAAAATGCGAGATTTTCCATTAGGATTTTATCGAAGCAAAACATGGCTGGTTGAAGTGACGCGTGGAAATCGTCGCACGGGTGTCGCGGTGTTCGTGCACACGTGGATGGATTGTATATCCATGGAATTGAATCTCCGGGTTTTCCATCTATTCGAATTCAATTCCCGCGACGACAACGCGACGCGACGTAGCGTTGGTCGGTCCACACTCGACCGGGAGTGCTCCCGGTGTTCACCTTCTCTCCTGCCTGCTCTTTCATCGTCATCTTGAGCAAAATCTCTCAGCAATATTTAAATAAATGCAAATATATTCAATATTCCTTAAACAATCAGGATTTCGACATAAATATATATTTTTTTATCTTGCTTCTTCTCTGTTTATGCTAAGTTGATATGCTATGCAAATCGTGCTAAACTTCTTGTTGCTTATCTTGCTTATTTTGAAATTATAATTATCGTATTTCTTATTTCTATACTGATTATTGCATTTCTTTGCCAGTAAATTATGAAAACCTGGAATTTCCAGGTTTTAAAGTCTGCTAAAGTTTGTTGCATGTAAGCGTTTTTTTTTCTCTCCATAAAATGTAATTTTAAAATTGGTAAAAAATTAAAACGTTTTGTTATGTCAGGGCAAACAAAAATTTAACCCAGGGGATTTGTATGCAAATTGCGCGATTTCGGATTGAGCGGACCCCTTTTAGTTGTGATTTGATTTACTATTCGGACACGTAGCAAAGAGCAAGGGCATTTATGATGTGGTCGTCGACGGCCAAGGACTCATCGGTGTGCTGGGTGGCACATAGCGAATTAAGGCAATTAAAAGCCATGCGCATTTCGTGTTTTGTATGCGAGAGAGCACTTCTGGTTTTCATTTCGTTGAATGTTTCTGATTTTCTACTTTGTATTCATTAATTTAAAAAAAACCATGTGTATATATA
>JAODAC010040186.1:0-12066 GCA_027575185.1 Mimaenictus wilsoni | reverse complement strand
CATGTCAAGGGTACCCGATAATTCCAGGTTATTCGACTTTCCGCCTTGTCAGTTTCGGGTTAAATCGGACTTTTACTTTCATAAGTTTAACTCGGATTTTCGTTTTCGTAAAAGTTTTGGTTTCTATGCCAGAATTAGTTGATCTTGAAAGCATCGGATTTCGATACCAACATCGACGCAGTTGCGACCCACTACCCACTTCCGCTTTGTTATCACCTTCAAAGTTGTTCCACATACTTCAGGTTTCACTATATCAATAAGTTCATACATGAAATTAAACTATCTAATTAGAACGCAAAATACTACGTAATTGTCCCCAATCAAATAAAATCAGTCGGAAACAATGCAAATGTATTCAAAATATGTTTATTGTTTCTCCTCCGCCCAACTATCATGTCGTATGTCATGTATAAATTATTTACTTATTGTTAACACTATTGAAACACAAAAGCTCGTCTTGTTGCAGTCTTGTTGTTGTAGCAACAAGTTTCTAAAGTTTTCCATGTTTACCTATTTTCTTTACTGTTACTTCTTTTTTTGCAATTGAAATGAAAATAAATACATAGAATAGTTTGTAACTAACCTCTTCGACAGCTACAATTTGTTTAGTATACAAATTCAAAGTTAATAAAACTGAATGAAATTGCCACTAAACTGTTGTAGACAACTTTTATTGGCACATTACTTCCAGCCCCCTCCTTCCCGCCTTGCACTACATACATTCATTAGAATAAGTAACAAGTAAAACTTATACTAAATACTATCAAACGAAAATTGATTAAATAAATACCATTTCAACAAAAAATAATCAAAGCCGCTAAACTTTTTTTGCACTTTCAGTCCCTAACCTTACTCCGAACTCCTTCTGCCCTCCCTCTCCTTCTGCTTTCCTTCTTAACTCCCTAGATATCTTCAATTTGACGCCTACCCGTAGTTGATGATAGATAGGCGTTCATTCCGCGCTGTTCCCTTCCGCTTCCGCTTTGTTATCACCTTCAAAATTGCCCCCTTCCATCCTCACTCAAACACTCTTTCACTCACCTTTTTCCCCTGGCAATCACGCGCCCACTCCTCTTTCATTCCTATACAATCACTCCCAACATGCTCCCAGGGATCCTTCCCCCTTCCACATAGGATACACCTGGGAGATGAATATCTCCCATCCACACCTTCCATCCCCTCTCTTCCGATCCACACCGTGCTCTAGCTATCAGTCTTTTATCCGCCACATTCACACCTCTCTATCGCCACTAAACTGATAGCTAGCTAGGTTGGTTAACGAATATTTATCGATAGCGTTCAATAATGTTGCCGTTATGTCAATTATTATCAATTTCGGCGCGATAAACACCTCGGTAAAATGGTCAGTAATACGATTTACGATGGCGTAAGTTTCATTTTATGAGCTTTACCTTGGGGCAGTTAATTTTTCATTGTAGTTTGGCGTGCAGTGTGGCGCTTCAAGACAGGCGAATAAAAAATGACGCGTTTCTTAGTTTGTTGCCGGAGGAGAAATTGATGATCAATAAAACGTGTATTACTGATGGATATTGATTGTTTGATTGATTGAACAATGAAACCCTATCGTTATAAAACGATATGATACTAGATTTTATTGAACTTTTCAAAATATTTCAAATTGATATATAAAACACTGAATAAAGATTTCTTTCAAAACTTTATGCACTGATCCTTTCTTCCGTTCATCTGCAGATGATTTGTCTATATGTACGCATGCAGAAGAATTCTGATTAAATTTTTATAGGCACCCATTGATGCAATCATCCATGCAATAATCAGAAGACTGAATGCTCGTTGAACATGTGTGTCGTTAGGGAAGTATGGGCAATTTCCTTTTATATCTCTATAACTCTATGCATCTAGCATCTATTCAGTATATTTATGCACTTGTTTTGCCAATAGAAATAGCTTTAATTATTCAGTTGCAATTTTAAGAATTTTATTGCAAATTATAACGAGAGTACTTGGAATTGGTTTAAGTTTGGCAAACTATTCTTGGAAATCCACTTACCGAGAAGATTGCAAACAATTTGACAGCGTGTAAAAGAGAATTTATTGCTGCTACGCACAAACATTTCAGTTGCTGAAACGTCCAATTGACTTTCAGTGTTTTGATGACATATGACCGGGTATGCCTCTCTTATCTTCGATGGGTATGCGTAATTCACGAGATGTTGACATTTGTACGCATTCCATGCTTGATATTTTCTAATCCTAGTTCATTCATGACTTTGGAATAATTTATTGTTCAATATTTACCTCATGTTTATTTTATTTTCTCGTTATTGGTGTTCGTGCTATAAAATTGTTTTCTTTTTAATATGCTATAAACTATTTGTGTTATAACTTTTGTCAGATCGATGCTAAATGAATGGGATAGGCATCATTATATCATATCACCCTCCTTCTATACGAAATGGAAATATAAACATGTGACGGGATATACAAGTAGCCGAAAATTTAAAATTTGTTGGGCGGAATTTTCATGTTGAATTATGATCGATCTGCAACTTTTTCAAATTTTCGATAGTGGGTTATCTCGCTATGTAATTCTGATATCAATTTGGGAATGAAGGGATTATATTAAGCAACTCTCCTTCTATCAGAGTTGTTAATATTAAAATATAACGGTTGCTACAAGTATCCGAGAATCTCAAATTTGTTGGACGGAATTTACATGGCTAATTTTGACCGAATCTGCAACATTTCAAAATTTTCGAAAGTGAGTTATCTCACTACGTAATTGTGATATCAATTCGGGAATGAGGGCATTGTATTAAGCAACTCTTCTTCTATCAGAGTGGCTAATACAAAAATATGTCGGGATATACAAGTTTCCGAAAATCTCAAATTTGTTGGGCGAAATTTATATGGGGGGGTTATGACCAAATCTGCAACTTTTCAACAATTTCAATAGTTGGGTATCTCGCGTCATAATTGTGATATCACTTTGGAAATGACCGCATTGTATTAAGCAACTCTTCTTCCAACAGTGTTATCAATATAAAAATGTGAAGGTACATGCGAGTATCCGAAAATCTCAAATTTGTTGGACGAAATTTATATGGTGAGGTTTGACCGAATCTGAAATTTTTCAAAATTTTCTATAGTGGGTTATCTCGCTCCGTAATTGTGATATCAATTTGGGAAAGACGACATTGTATTAAGCAACTCTTCTTCTGTCAGAGTGGTTTACATAAAAATTTGGCGGGATATACAAGTTTCCGAAAATCTCAAATTTGTTGGATCGAATTTATATGACGAGTTATGTGCGAATCTGCAACTTTTCAAAATTTTCAATAGTGGGTTATCTCGCTATGTAATTGTGATATCAATTTGGAAATAACGGCATTGTATTAAGCAACTTTTCTTCTGTAAGGATAGTTAATATAAAAATGTGGCGGGATATACAAGTTTCCGAAAATCTCAAATTTGTTGGGCGAAATTTACATGGCGATTTATGAGCGAATCAGCAACTTTTCAAAATTGTTGATAGCGGATTACTTTGCTATGTAATTGTGATATCAAATTAGGAATGCCGGTATTGCATTAAGCAACTCTTCTTCCAACAGGGTTATAAATATAAAAATGTAAAGGGATATGGAGGTATCCGAAAATCTCAAATTTGTTTGACGGAATTTACATGTTGAGTTATGAGCGAATCTGCATCCTATCCAAATTTTCGATAGTGGGTTATCTCGTTACGTAATTGTAATATCAATTCGGGAATGACGGCATTATATTACGAAACTCTTCTTCTATCAGAGTGGTTAATATAAAAATTTGGCGGCATGTACAAGTTTCCGAAATTCTCAAATTTGTTGGATCGAATTTATATGGCGAGTTATGTGCGAATCTGCAACTTTTCAAAATTTTCAATAGTGGGTTATCTCGCTATGTAATAGTGATATCAATTTGGAAATAACGGCATTGTATTAAGCAACTTTTCTTCTGTACGGATGGTTAATATAAAAATCTGACGGAATATACAAGTTTCCGAAAATCTCAAATTTGTTGGGCGGAATTTACATAGCGAGCTATGAGCGAATCAGCAAGTTTTCAAAATTGTTGATAGCGGATTATCTTGCTATGTAATTGTGATATCAAATTGGGAATGACGGCATTGCATTAAGCAACTCTTCTTCCAACTGGGTTATAAATATAAAAATGTAAAGAGATATGGAGGTATCCGAAAATCTCAAATTTGCTTGACGGAATTTACATGTTGAGTTATGAGCATATCCAAATCCTCCAAATCATCATATCCAAATTTTCGATAGTGGGTTATCTCCCTATGTAATTGTGATATCAATTTGGGAATGACAGCATTGTATTAAGCAACTCTTCTTCTATCAGAGTGGTTAATATAAAAATAAGGGGAATAATACAAGTTTCCGAAAATCTCAAATTTGTTGGATCGAATTTACATGGCGAGTTATGTGCGAATCTGCAACTTTTCAAAATGTTCAATAGTGGGTTATCTCGCTATGTAATTGTGATATCAATTTGGAAATAACGGCATTGTATTAAGCAACTTTTCTTCTGTAAGGATGGTTAATATAAAAATGTGGCGGGATATACAAGTTTCCGAAAATCTCAAATTTGTTTGATCGAATTTGTTTGGCGAATTATGAGCGAATCTGCAAATTTTCAAAAATTTCAATATTGGTTTATCTCGCTATGTAATTATGATATCAATTTGGGAATGACGGCATTGTATTAAGCAACTCTTCTTCTATCAGAGTGGTTAATATAAAATTGAGGGGAATAATACAAGTTTCCGAAAATCTCAAATTTGTTGGATCGAATTTATATGGCGAATTATGAGCGAATCTGTAACTTTTCAAAAACTTCAATAGTGGGTTATCTCGCTATGTAATTATGATATCATTTTGGGAATGATGGCATTTTATTAAGCAACTCTTCTTCTATCAGAGTGGTTAATATAAAAATGAGGGGAATAATACAAGTTTCCGAAAATCTCAAATTTGTTGGATCGAATTTATATGACGAGTTATGTGCGAATCTGCAACTTTTCAAAATTTTCAATAGTGGGTTATCTCGCTATGTAATTGTGATATCAATTTAGGAATGACGGTATTATATTACGCAACTCTTCTTCTATCAGAGTGGTTAATATAAAAATGTGGCGGGATATACAAGTTTCCGAAAATCCCAAATTTGTTTGATCGAATTTATAAGGCGAATTATGAGCGAATCTGCAACTTTTCAAAAAATTCAATAGTGGGTTATCTCGCTTTGTAATTATGATATCAATTTGGGAATGACGGCATTGTATTAAGCAACTCTTCTTCTATTAGAATGGTTAATATAAATGTGGCGGGATATACAAATTTTCGAAAATCTCAAATTTGTTGGGCAGAATTTATATTGCGAGATATGAGCAAATCACGCAGTGCTAGGTCGATTTAAGACGTTTTTTTTCGAAATCTCCCTATTGTACACCGTTACGTTACCGTTACATAACGAAGTATACCCCCCATTAAGATGTTATCACTTCAAAAATCTCTCAAAATGCAAATCACTTACTCATCTTAATGACGCTAGTAATTATAATAATCCCCAATAATGAATGCCCCGATAAAACATGAAACCTGTTGGCAACCGTCCAACCTTTTCCAACTCGAGCGATAATTCAGCGGTGGAAAATTGGCAGGCGTAGCGGGAGCGCATTTTTCAAACGCGACAAACTATAATCCTGTTGCTACTTTCTGCTAGCTGCTTATATGGTAGCAATTTGTAATTACTTTCCGGATCGTACGCGCAGTCATGCCCGTCGTTCGTCGTCTAATATCCAGTGTAGATAGAGTTTGTCGGCTACCGCAACATCGTCGAATTCGTTTTATTTCGTAATAACCGCAGCTACACAAACGCGAGAACATGCACAAACTCACGCACATACCAACAGACATAAACTAGCCCGTATAGCTTGTCATCCTCTGCCAATATTCGCCAGCTAATTACCGCCGAGCTTGAAAAAAGCGACACTTTGTTATTGTAACCTCAAACATCGCCTAGTTGCGCGTCTCGCCTAGTTTTTCAGGCGTGCTTCGGATGCCGATGAGTCATACGCGTTATGATTTATGATTTTTGTGAGAGGTTTGAATATTGAATAATATGCCGCCGCTGAAAAGAACGTGACGGCTGATATGCATAAAACACGCGTTGATATTGTGTGCGCAGCTTGACTTTTCGCGTTGGATTTGGCAGGATCTGATGTCACTGGATGTCATTTTATGTTTTGCACACGTGATTTGCATTTAATTGCTGTGATTTATTGTATTATAACACTTTAGGAACTATGAACATTCTTTAGAGGCTGCAAACTTTGAAATAAATGTTATATGAAACATTTAAACATCCATTATTCCAGAAATAATCATAATAAAAGCGAAACTGTCGACAGAATTTGACTCAATTTTGATGAGTTATATTTTCTAATCTATATAAGAAATCGAAAAATCTCTTGAGGAGTTTGTAGAAAATTTCATTAACAATCGACTAGTTTAATACTATACAGATCTATGGATAAGCAAATTATTAAAAAAACGGATGTTTAGAACGTGACTTTTTTAGTCCGACGCGACGGCATAAAAGTTTGAAGATTTTACTTCAACAATTTATAACACCAATTCTAAGTAATAAATCGAAAAACAGAAAATTTCATTGTGAATTCATAGAAATATAGCAACTACTAACAACTATTAATAAAAGTACAATATTTAGGACAAGCCAATTCAAGTCATTTCTCTAACAGAAAAAGTCTAAATAATTACACTCAACTTTCATGACCTATAATATCGCTTCTACGGTATTAAACGCTAAATATGTTACAAGATTTTGTAGACAATTTCACCACGAATATATTTCTATATGTCTTATAAATTTAGGATTAAAGGAAATATGACAAAAAATCGAATCTTTAGAAAAAGTCATTTTTCTGAAACCAGTCATATAGGTGATTCTAGACTGAACTTCAACGATTTATAACAGTACTTCTAAACAATTTATCGAAAAACTATTAAAAATGTTTGTAGAAAATTTCATTCTGAATCTATTGGTGTATAATTTGTTTTCATAAGCATATAGAAAATATGAAAAAAAGTGCAATCTTTAAGAAAAATCATATGAAGTCAATTTTGTTACTCCGAAAATGTCGACGTAATTAGACTCAACTTTCATGTCTTATAATATAGGTTCAACGCAATTAATCGAAAAGTTTTTTTAAGAATTTGTAGAAAATTTCATGATGAATCGATTGGTGTATAATCTAAACTTTTAGGAATAAGATAAATATGACATAATCGAATTTTTAGAACATGTCTGTTTTCTGTGACTGACGTTGCTGAAGTTATTAGATTGGACTTTAACGCATTATAAACACCACTTCTAAGTAATTCATCGGAATACTAATTCAGCGATTAGTAGATAATTTAATTCTGAATCGATTGATGTATGTTTTGTAATCAGAGGAATAGAGAAAATATGAATAAATGAGCAATCTTTAGGAAAAATCATTCCAGTAATTTTCGTCACAACGAAAAAATTCGACGTGATTCGACTCAACTTGCATGTCTTATAACAAAGCTTCTTAGCAATTAATCAAAAAGCAATTATAAGAATTTATAGAAAATTTCATCACTAATCGATTGGTGAATGATCTACGCTACTAGGATTAAGGTAAATATAACATAATCGAATTTTTAAAACATGTCTATTTTCTGTCAGCGACATTGCTGTCGTTAATAAATTGAACTTTAACGATTTATAAACACCACTTCTAAGTAATTTATGGAAATACTATTTCAGCGATTAGTAGAAAATTTAATTCTGAATCGATTGAAGTATGTCTTGTAATCATAGGAATATAACAAATGTGAATAAATGTGCAATCTTTAAGAAAAATCGTTGCAAGACATTTTGATCATGTCAGCGTCACTAGACTCAACTTTCATCCCTTATAATATCGCTTATATATAATTAATTCAAGAATCTGTTTCAGGAGTTTATAGCAAATTTCATCATGAATCGATTAGTGTATGACTTATCCTTCTAGACATAGGAACAATATGAATAAAAGTAGAATTTCTAAAACTAGTCACTTCCTGGAAAACTCGAACGTAAAATAAATTCCTGACATTAATTTTCATTCCCACTCTGGATGCACTTAACCTAATTAAACAAGGACCTAATCAAATAAACCATAAACCAAATAGTTCAAAAATAAAAGAATATAAGCCCTAAAACCATTTAATATAATCGCACTTGACCTAACCTTGTTAAAATGTTATTTCAAAACTCTATAAAACGAATCTAAATACGAATATAATTGATGATTATAAATTTTACGTCTACTAGATAAAAAACACCATAAATGATTAAAAGAAATTGAATGAATTATAAATAATATCAGTAATTACTCGTATTTAAGCTTCCACACTACCCGATTTAACCTACACCGACATAAAGCTGGGATGCTCTAGGATTTCTTGATGTAATCCTATCGAATTATGAATTATTACCAAGGTGAGATCCATCAAGGCTACATTTAAAGCGCACCGCGACGGTGGTGGTATACGCGTAAAGACCATCTAAAAGGCCTTAATAAAACCCCGATACATATCTGATCGTTGATGACATACCTCGATAACGAGAGGCCCCAGCTTTGCGTCGTCTTATTTTTTAATACACACTGCCGCTATCTGTAATTTACCATCTTTCCGCGTTCAAGTTCCTTCCCCTTTCGATTTTACTCCGTTTAATATGCATACGCGGACGAGAGATGAAACTGTAGACTTATTCTTTTGTTCTCGATGCTTTAAACTTTAAGCACAAAGTTTTTCAGGTTGATTATGTTATTATTGCGCCTGGTTACACCCACAACATCAACCAATCCTCACAAGCTTGACCAGAGAGGAAAAAAGCAGGCTCATAAAACGCGGTTTATAATTTATAAACTTTAATAAAATCATGTAATAATATACAATATCAAAGTCACGACATGTTAACACATTAACATGTGTGAAATATTATGAAACGTATTAATTATGTTCTGGTTTTTCGATGCGATTGCTCGTTGAAATGATATGTCATCAAACGATACGCATGTGACGCCCTTTCACGCTGGCTCTCCTGCATAACCTTTAAAGAACGCAGATAACCCCAAAACACATAACCTTTAGAATTAAGAAGTTTAACCTAAAGCTGAATGAGGTAGAGCCTCATTAAATTGAAACTTTTAAGGGAGTAACCACATTTGCCAAGACAACATTTTTTTTGTCAAGGTTTCAATTTTTTTGGATGGTCTTAAGCACTAACTAAAGTATTGAATTAATAAATAAAGTATAGAAGAATATTTACTCAAAATTTCATGTTGATAGCTTCAGTATTTACGAAGTTATAGCTCATAAAGTTCATAAAAATATATAGAATTATTATTTTGACATGTTTAAACGTGTTTTTCTTCTTTGCGTACACAATTAGGAAAATTTTACCAATCCGATTTGACTGAATAGTGACTTATTTTAGAGACAATTAAATTCTCTAGAATATGACGTCAATTGTTTTATGAAAGTTTTTATATTTACATTTTTTTCGTATTTTTAAATCGCATTAGTAAGCAAAAAATTAATTTTAAAATTAAAATTGTATAAAAACGTGAAACATGAAACATGATAGCTTCAGTATTTACGAAGTTATAGGTCATAATTTTCATAGAAACATATAGAATTAGTTATAACTCATAACGTTCATAGAAACATATAGAATTATTATTTTGACATATTTAAACGTGTTTTTCTTCTTTGCGTACACAATTATGAAAATTCTGCCAATCCGATTTGGCTGAATAGTAACTTATTTTAGAGACAATTAAATTCTCTAGAATATGACGTTAATTATTTTATAAAAGTTTTTATATTTACATTTTTTTCGTATTTTTAAATCGCATTAGTGGGCAAAAAATTAATTTTAAATTTAAAATTGTATGAAAACATGAAATTTTAATAATTCCTTGAAAATACTCTACGTCATATTCAAGCAAATTTTATAAACTTTCGAAAAAGGTTTTATTTTTTTGTTTCGAAATAAAATTAAAGACCCTATAGTGTACGTAGCAAAGCTAAAACTATGAACCTGGCATCAATTTTTAAGTTGAACATGATTTTCGTCTTTGCGTACATATCTAGGCAAATTCTACCAAATCAATTTGGGTGAGTAACAGCTCTATTTATAGACAATTAAATTCTCTAGAATATGATGTTAATTTATTTTATAAAAGTTTTTATATTTCCGTATTTTTCGTAATTTTAAAACAAGTTTGCAAGCAAAAAATAATTTTACATATAAAATTATATAAAACAATAAAATTTTAACATATTCGTGAGAATGCTCGACGTCATATTCAAGCAAATTTTATAAACTTTCCAAAAAGGTTTTACTTTTTCGTCTCGGTACAAAATTAAGGACCCTAGAATGTACGCAGCAAAGAAACTCATAAAACGAAACTATGAACCTGGCATAAATTTTTAAGTTAAACGTGATTTTCGTCTTTGCGTACATTTCTAGACAAATTTTACCATATCGATTTAGCTGAATAATAGTTCTTTTTATAGACAATTAAATTATCTAGAATATGACGTTAATTGTTTTTATAAAAGTTTTTATATTTCCATTATTTTTGTAATTTTAAAACGAATTTGTAAGCAAAAAATAATTTTAAATATAAAATTGTAGAAAACAATAAATTTTTAACATATTCTTGAAAATACTCGACGTCATATTCAAGCAAATTTTATTAGCTTTCCAAAAAGATTTTAGTTTTTCATTTTGGATCAAAATTTAAGATGCTAGAGTGTACGCAGCTGAGCAACTCAAAAAAACTAGACTATGAAACCTGGCATCAATTTTTAAATTAAATATCGTTTCTGAATATGGAAAGAATTACACTGTGCCTTTGAAATATGCATTAAATTGCACATCAACATTTGTCACTTAACATTTCGAAGGGTCATATGGTATCTGAGACAAGAAATCATTCTTTTTTATAGCCTGGTAAATGATGTTTCGCCCTTAACTTCTTCTTAAGATCTACTGCTGTGGTTGGGATATGTTTAAAACTAAACTAATTGAACTGATTAAATGAACGAGAAGTGAGTGGTGTGCGTATTGGCAGGTTGTGAAAGCGATTTGATAGGCATCTATCAAGCCGGGATCAACTACAATGCTACATGGGAGACACACGCTTGTGGATTTATGCGTGTTCTTTAGTGTCCGTGTTTTTCGTGCTTGTTTTCTCGGTTTTATTCGCTTTTTTACTGCACTTTTCGAAGGCTGTGCATGCAGCTATTTGGTGCAACGACTGCTGGCACCGCGCGGACAAGATTAAAAAGCATAAAACTTTATTTACGACCTAAAACAGTTCGGAATTGACGAGTTACAAGCCGTAACAAATTCAACAAAACGCATATACGTTCTTTTCAAATATTTTCATTTACAATTAGACAATTTGTATAAATCTAAGTTAATTTTAGTAAAAAATATGTGTATTTGTGATTTTATTCAGATATTCGGTGAGTATGAGGATATTAAAACATATTCTCATGCTCACGAGGAGCTACTTATAATTAAAATGTCGGATTGTGTTTCTTTAATTGAAAGTATAAGCTTTCAAGAATGTTGTAAAATTTTATTTAAAAAGTTTGTTCAGTCAAGTGGCGCAGTGGTATAGTAAATAACTACTGACCACTAGGTCCCGAGTTGGATTCTCGCTTGGGATGTATAGACAGTTCAGTGAATTCTTTTTATTAATAGTTTACTTCGCGTAAACAGTTGGTTGCGTGTTGGGCCGGTATCCCAAAAGTCGCCGGTTCGAACCCGGTCGGGGGACTTGGAATTTCTCTTTCCGTGTTAAATTTCAATTTCAAGTATGACCGTCCCGCCAAGTGGTGCAGTGGTATGGTTGATGACTACTGCCCACGAGGTCCCGGGTTCGATTCTCGGTGGGGATGCATAGTAAAGTGAATT
>JAODAC010040175.1:0-12068 GCA_027575185.1 Mimaenictus wilsoni | reverse complement strand
TTTTTCTTTCAAGTCTACTTATTTCTTCCTCTTGTAGTTTCGTTAGTGTCATTGTTTCAGCTGCATATAACATCATTAGTCTTATTAATGTCTTGTATATTTTGATTTTCGTTTGATTCTTTAATCTTTTGCTGGTTAGTATTTTCTTATGAGTGAAATATGCCTTGTATGCGTCCATTATATGTAGATATAATAATTTCTTACAAATAGTCAAAACGATACTGAAGTGTGTACATTATACAATTTCCCAAGTTTTGTCAAATCGGATAACAGAACCCCCTTGTACCCCATCCACACCCACTCATCTCCCATTAAAAACACCATCCTCACGTCCCACAAACCACCGTTCATATTTAGTGCCCGTTTGTTTGTTGTTTCCTCTCGAGCCCACAAGTTTCTCGACGCTCGGAGAGAAAATTCCACTCTCATAATTCGCAAGTACACCAAAGTGTTAAAGTACGTCCGTCCACAACGCGTTCCTTCCTCTCTTCTTCCGCCACGCTTCCGGTCCTCGCATTCATGCCGTGCTCGCCTCTACAACCTCTGTTCTCCTTAGCTCTCCTCTCGTTCTTCTTACAAGACCAGTTTCGCCTAATAAATGCCTCCGCTCATCGACATTCAACGCATAGTTTGACGAACAACAACAATCAATATGTGTGCAAACTCGACACGCGTTATTGTTGCTTTCCAGCCCGAACATCGACACCTCGTCCCATTCGCTCCAAACCGGATCCTGGAAGGCCGCAGAGCCAGCTAGTGAGTCAGGGCCGTATTAATTTAGACGTATGTACGCAGGCGTATGAATTACAGGCGAAACGTACGAATTATGGCAATACATGGTTAAGTCGAGGGTACGCGGACTGCGGGTAAATGATAATATTATCGTTTGCAAATTGTCCGAAATATACAACGGACGCTTGTTTATTTTCAATTACACCCCTGTTGTGTTTGCTAAAGCAATTCATTCGGGTGTTTCCATTCGCAAACATTCAGAGCGGCGCGGCGCTCAAGTATTTTGCAATGTTCATTTGCGGGGGGTTTATTGCGGTTTCGTTTAGAAAAATACCTGCGATGAGTTTTATTTGTTGATTTTCGATTTGCGTATTGTTTTTCTTCAGTTTCTTATCATTTACAAGGAGGTTTGTATCATTATTTTTGTCTACTTTCAAATTGTATGGGGTTTAATGGGGTTTAAAGTGGTTTGAAAGGATTTTACAGGAGAAAATAATGAAAGTGTATGAGTGCGCTATATTTATTTCATTACATTAACACCAGTCTCTTTTAGGAAATCATATATTTAAGGGTTTTAATGGGGTTTCAAGGGGCTTAAAGGGGTTTAAAACGTTTTAAAATAAGAAAACGGTATAAATGCACTAATTCAGTGTGATTCTGTTATAATATGAATATCTTTCGTTTTTTTTTGGAACAAAACATGTTATGGGGGTTTAATGGGGTTCAAAGATGGGTTTATTGGGGTTTTATTTAAAAATATACACGCTATGAGTTGTATTTGTTGCTTTTCGGTTTGGGTATTGTTTTTCTTCAGTTTCTTATCATTTACAAGGAGGTTTGTATCATTATTTTTGTATGCTTCCAAATTGTATGGGGTTTAATAGGGTTTAAAGTGGTTTGAAAGGGTTTTACAAGAGAAAATTTTATTACATTAACACCAGTCTTTTTTAAGAAATCATATATTTAAGGGGTTTAATGGGGTTTATGACGTTTTAAAATAAGAAAACGGTGTAAATGCACTTATTCACTATAATTCTTCTATAATATGAATATCTCTCTTTTTTTTCGGAACAAAAATTTTTTTTGGGGGTTTAATGGGGTTTAAAGAGGTTTGAAGGGATTTGTAATAAGAAAATAGAGTATGTGCGCTAATTCAGTGCAATTCTTGTATTATTTACTTAATTTCATATTTTTGCAACATTTTAGGGGGTTTAGAGGGGTTTAAACATTAAAAATGGGGTAAATGCATTAAGATACTATATTTAGCTTAGTATATTAAGACATTTAGAGAAATAAATATACACAATCTAAATTTCGAAAAAAATACACATTTGGGGGGTTTATAGGGGTTTCATTTATTTTTGGGTTAAATGCAGGCTACGCGTTTTATTTCTTGCTCATGGCTTTGTTTCCTTTTACGGTGCCTTGTAACTTATATTAATATCATTTATTATTGTTTTTTTATATTCCTGTGGGGTTTCGTGGGGTTCAAAAGTGTTTAAAAGGCGAAAATTCGTTTTTTAAGAAACTATTTCTGCCTTTTAATATAAAAAAATAGAGAAATATAAATACGCAAATAAATATAGTCTTTATTTTTCGAATATATTTAAAGGGTTTATTGGGATTTCACTTTCACGCTAGGCCTTGAATTTCATGGTTTTCGTTTTGGGATTTCATTTGTCAGTCTTTTCAAGGGCTCTTTCCTGATAAATATTTTCATATTCTTTCATTTAATATGGGTTCATAGCGGTTTAATGGGGTTTAAACCAAATCTAAGAAAATTGTAATCATTTTCTTAAGAAAATTGTTTTTTTGAATTTTTTGAAATAAAAAAAAAGATATAAAATAAAAGGAAAAAAATAAGAATAACGAATGAATGGGAAGGGGGTTTAAACCCCTCATTTACTACCCCCTTTGATTTCGTTTTGTAAAGATCAAAAAGTGCATAAATCAAATATGAATACATCAGCATGATAATTTATCGAGTCATTGATTTGCATAACAGGTCGTTCGACAGTCGGTTTAGCAAGTGTTCTCCCGGTTTTCCTGCAAGTGCAGGCGGCGGTGCTGCAGTGGGATTGTGCGGGGGTGCTTGGGAGGTTCGGGTGTGTAAGCCGGAAAATAATCGAAGGTGGTTAACAAGGGTTTTGCATGTCTCCATTCCGAAGAGTGTGGGCGTCCTCATTATGTCGAGCTTTTGTAAACCCCCCGGACACTCACCTCCAAACCCCTCCACCTCCAGGTTCAACCCCCTATCCTTAAACCCCTGAACTCTCTGTTTGAGGGAGAAAAGGGAAAACAGGAAGAAGTTCGACGCCGTTTATTTCAATTTCGTTTGTTTTGCAAATCAGTTTAACTACGAGCGTATAGGCAACCCTCGCGATTATCCCGACCAACCTCCCCCCAACCCCGGACAAGACGTCGTTGTTGCGACGCCGTCGAAAACACGCCTATATGCGCTGGCCTCTTTTAAATATCAATTTCCACCGTTCACACCTCATTAGGTTTCAATTTTACAGCTATTGTCCCATCTGGGTTAGCCGAGTCCCCGCCCACTCGAAGGCAGTCGTGCGTATGAGGCGCGCCGCTAGATGGTGTTAGTCTGAGCGCCCATACCACCCGCCAGACCAATTATGCCGGTGAATTCCGTTTGCTGAGCAATGGGAGGCTAGGGAGTAGCGGTTGTCGGGAGTATTCCTATTTTCTATTTCTATTCCAATTCGCTCAAGCGGGGTTTCGACACAGAGGGGGCACATTTTGGGGTTGGTTGACTAGGTCGAGGAATTTTCGGGGGAAAACGTGCTCTTTTAGATCGCCTGGGCAATTCCCTATTTTCTATTACGTTTCCCTCTTTCCAGTTTTCCAGTGTTGCGCCAGGGGCCGGTTGAAAGTAGTAGAGGACAACCCGCTTCTCACCGCCCCCGTTCTCTTCAGGCTCAGTTTGAATGAAGTGTGTTTGTGTAGGTCGCCGAAGTTTTCGCTCGGTCCGTTGCAGACATTAGGTGCATAGAGCATGGCGAACACGGCGAACGGGACGTTTTGCACCGTTCTTACAACTGCCCCTGCCGCCTCCTGGAAGTCTCCAGAGTCTCCATACGGTAACTTAACACTCTGACATAATAAATAACAAAAGTTCGACGGTCGCATTTATGACTGACTGATTGATGGACCGTTGGAGGCGGTGGAGGCGGCGGCGGCGGTGGAAACAAACGTCTCATCGAGCGCGTTTCAGTGGCGGTAAGGTGGAGGAGCTGGAGGCGGCAAGGCGATGGTGGCAACAGTGTTAAATTGCCGACGACCACAAAGCGTTCATCTGTCAGGATTACTGGGATTAAATGACTTACAAATGGCCTCTGGGGCGGCAAGGTAAACTAATCATTGACTTTGATACTTGTCACACTTCACCGGAAAACCGGAAAATTAATAAAGTATAAATATTTCTTCTCATTAAATATTAAGCATTCATTTTCATATTAAATATAATTAAAACTTTTTCCGAACATAAATATAGTTAAAAATTAATAACAACGATGTATAATTAAAATTTAATAACATTTCGCTTAAATTTTAAAAATCGGAAAACCAGAAATGACAACCGAAAATTTCCAGATTTATTAATTTGTTATATATTAGGCCTCATTAAAATAGATTTTAGTAATTTTAGCGTCATAGTTTTAAATTTAAAAAACGGAAAACCGGCAAACTTAAACCGGAAAAAAGGAAATAGCTAATACAACACAATCGTCAATAAAACGAGATATCGGAAATTACAATTAACATCATCATCAGCATATGTGTTTGATATCGAAAAACCTTTCCGGAAAATAGGAAAATTAATCAAATACAAACATTTCATAAAACATATTAAACATAACATATCGAAATTGATTTCGTGCCTTTGAAGATTATCTTACGGCGACTTCAAAACCCCGCAAACCGGAAAACACGCAAACCACAGAGAGCCGGAAACGCGGAAAATAAATTACCAAATATTTGTAGAACAAATATTGGATTTCCTCGCGTGTATCGATGCCGATACAAAGTCGTCATCGTCGAGCGAATAAACGCATGCAGATGTTGTAGCAACAGAGGTTCGGGAGATGGGATGGCGGGGGGGGGGGGGGAGGGGGAGGAGGAGGAGGAGGATTGGAAGAGCCTCGGGGGCGGCAAGTCTCAAATCCTGCTGTAGCACAGAGAGAGAGAGAGTGGAAAAAAATTACAGCGGAACAAAATGGGTGAGTATAGTTTGCGGTGTAAGTATCTCTTTCCGGATAACATCATATGAAAACTTTATCAATTTTCCCCCTTCGGGTCGCGCCGCCACACGGCCGTCGCCGCCTCCTGCCGCTAACTGCTATACCAGCGAGGCAGAGCGTTTAAGTCCCTTCCCGTTTTCCACTCTCTTTCGGCCGCCTCCAACACTTACGCAGATATACACATGCAAATACACTCACACATACACACACAGGTACAAACAACAAAAGAAGAGAGGCACATAGAAGAAGAGAGAGTCACACAGGTATCTCTCAAGTTCCACTTTCTTAAACTCGAATTTATTCAATTCTCTTCTTTGCCATTTAACAGTTATGCGATTTTAAAAGTTGAAAATCGTTTTTACGTGGAAAGGGGGGCGGTTGAGGTACTACGCATCGAGTCTCTAAAGTCACCCTTTTCTTTCCCATACTGTTTTACACATGTAAAATATGTCACTAGATGTGTAGAATCTGAAAAGGGGTATTTTTTTCTTTATTTTTTTTGTGCAGAGTGTGAGGGAGAGAGATAGGGAGAATGGGAGAGAGAGGGAGAGGGAGAGAGAGGGAAAGAGAGGGAGAGGGAGAGAGAGCGAAAAAGAGGAACAAAGAGACAGAGGAAGAAAGATAAAGAAATAAAGGAAAGAGGGAGAGAGTAAAAAAGAGATTGAGGAAAAGACAGAGGATGTGAGAGAAAGGAAACATTTTCCACTTGTTCTTGAAGAAAATCTCCAATAGCACACAGCATACACGTAGCCCATAGGGCCATTAATATCCATCAGATAACGTCGCCGGAGGAAGTGGATTTTCCACTTTGGATTGACTTGATATTGAATAAACGCGTAAATACTTGCGCGTGCCGAACGGGCATCCTAGTATGTAATTAGAAATTCTTGCGATATTTTCTTCCTGATACACTTTTTCCCACTTGCTGGATGACTTAGTGTCAGAGTTATTGTACAGTGTGGTAGCTAGCTAGTGTCAAGTGGCAAGAGGGAAATTTTGATGGTTGATCTTCTGCGGTCTGGCAATTGCAATTGCATTTCCATCGATTTCGAAAGCCCCTGCCAAACCCACTCCGACCAGCCCAATTTACCTAGAACCCTGTCGAAACCTCCAGAATGGTCGGTTTGATTGCGTGAGAGGAGTGAGGAGGAAGGAGGGAGGGCGGTGGACAAACAAAGACGATTAACCAGATTTGATAGTTGGGAAATTGCTATTACGTCATTTCGATCCCTACATTTGAACACACACACACACACACACACATATATATTCTCACTTTCACACACAACCACATATGGCCACACACATACAATTATGCCCTCACATTTATTTGCGTAAATATAAATATCCTTACATACAATTTTTCACGTATTTGCACACATGTAATTTTACACATTCGCATATATACACTTACATATGTTTCTACACACATACCCACTCTCATACACACTCACTACACACACACACACACACACACACACACATTTCTGTACTTAATTCACATACTCTTACACATACCATACACACACACACACACACACACACCCACACACAGACAATTGACATGCACACATTAACATTCAAATCTAACTAATTTATGTACACTCAGAGCCATATCAATGTGTTAATACCTCCCACACTACAAATTATGCCGCCCCCCATACTCTAATTGCGTTTTACACAAATACCGGGGGAAATTGCCCCCACTCAACACCCCCTACCCCCACCTTTACGAAAGGCATTGATAATTTCTATAATTTGCAGGTGATTCGTCGATTAAATGTAGAGTTAAGCCATTAGCAGACATTAAATTATCAGCCTTGGGGGCGGCGGCGGCCACGGGACGGCGCCAGGGTTTTAGGAATGTGTGTATTGCGAGGGATGTATGTGGAAGGTTATCAGCCATTATCGGTCACTTTGGACGAGGGCGAGTTTCGGACGGTCGAGGATAGTCAGTATTTGCGTTAGATCTTGTTCGGATCAGTGGACGATTGGCGGCGATGGCTGTGGCTGTGGTGTGGTGCGGTGGCGGCGGCGGCGCGTGTTGGCAAATATGGATACGCGACCCTAAATAAACAAAGTTGGAGGATTGTGGTGGCGCGGCTGTAGAGCGGCAGGCCAGACCACCTGTAACACAATCAAATATATAACCCGAATGGTCAATGGTGTGCTACCTACTCGCAGGGCAATAAGATAATTGGATTCAGTTTAGTTAATCCCATCGAAATTCAATTGAATGTTGTGATAATTCATAACCTAACCTAAAAGGGTTTATACACCTAGTAGTAGCAGTTTTCACCTAGGAGAGAAAAAAGACATTTCTTGGATTGTTGTTTTTGAAGAGATAATTATTGTGAGTATTACTTTAAATATCGATTTTCGTCGTTATTATAGGATTAACAATAACATAAAAATCACAGATACAGGTTAGGAACACTGCTGAAGTCGGTGTATGAGTCCGAGATTCCATGTGAAGTAATGAGCACTGCAGATTGTTGGAAATTGTAGTTAGTCCTGAAACTCATATACAGATGGCGCTGTTGTGAAATTTCGATTTCATCGATATTGATAATATCGATATTTCCAAGATGATATTTCGTTATCGATATACCGGAAAATTGAGGATATCGATTTCGACAAATATATTATATCTTCGGCTGACATGTCTAAAATACACATACATTAACACACAATTGCACTCTAATCTTTCACACGCGCATTCATAACTTAGCATATTCAAATCTAACTTATCCTAACACTCTACAATTAAACACACTAACACACACACACATATATATTCTCACTTTCTCACACAACCATATATGGCCACACACACACACACACACATATACACACACACACACACACACAATTATGCCCTCACATATATTTGCCTAAATATACATATCCTTACATACAATTTTACACATATACATTTGCACACCTATAATTTTACACATTCGCATTTATACACTTACATACGTTTATACATACATACACACTCACACACCCATACACACCTACAAATTTCTATACTTATACATAAATTCACACTCACATACACACTCACACACCCATACACACCTACAAATTTCTATACTTATACATAAATTCACATACTCTTACACACCCACACACACCACACACCCTCACACACACATACAGTTACACACAATTGGCATGCCCACATTAACATTCAAATCTAACTAATATATGTACACTTAGTGCCATATCAATGTGTTAATAGCTCCCACACTACAAATTACGCGGCCCCCCACACTCTAATTGCATTCCATACAAATACCAAATATTTGACCAGGGCAATTGCCCCCACCCAATACCCGCTCCCCCCACCTTTACGAAATATCGATTTCGACAAATATATTTTATCTTTGGCTGACGTGTCTAATATACACATACATTAATACATACACACACACTTGCACTCTAATATTTCACACGCGCATTCGTAACTTAACATTTCCAATTTAACTTATCCTAACATTCACCTAGCTACCTAAACTTAATTTAACACTATTGCACGTTGAACATTCATTAACCTAGCTCAAAATCTGCTCCTAACTTAATTTCCCCTTGTTTTTCACCTAACCCAAATTACAACAAGATTTTTAACAAATAGTCATTAAAGTAAACTCGAAGCGATTAAATTCGTCGTTATGCAAATAGATGAGCCATCAATTGCTCGCTCGTTGTTGATGATGAAACTTTCTCTCTTTCGCTTTATTACTTTCTCTCTCCGCTATCTCTTTCTTCTATCTGTTTCTTTCTCTCTCTTTCACCATCTCTCTCTCTCTGTAGCAGAGAGAGCTCTCTGCCGTCTCCCTTCTCTCTTTTCCACTTTCTGCTCTCTTTCTGTCTCTCTTCCCTCCCTTTTCTCATGCTCATCTCTTTCCACTATCGTTCCTCCTTCTCTCCTGCCTTTGTTCATAACTCTCTATACTTATCGTTCACTCTCTCTCAGTTATATTCTATCAATCTAACTTTCGGTCTCAAACCCTATCTCGCTATGTTTCTGCCTAGACGACGTGATGGTTCCTCGTCGAGAAACAGCCATCCTTCCGCATCCGGTGTGTATCTCTTCGCGCGTGGGTGTAACTCTGTATGCGGGCTACCGGAGTTTAACTATTAGATTTTCACTTATCCTCTCCAAAACCCCTTTCGCACCTCTTCGCACCCATCTCCTCCTCTTCCTCTCCGCCTCTTCGCACCGCTTTCAAACCTCTTCAAACCCCTCGACTCGAACTAATACCGCTTCATTACAACCGAAGGTGTCTCGGATCTAGATCTGGGTCAACTGCCTTGCTACTACCTTCTCTAGACCAAAAACGAAACCAGTTAGACCCGCTCTCGAAACTCCTCCAACCCTTAAAAAACCTCCGCATGGTTTGCTTCTTTACAGGAATGGAACAACACCGTTTTGCTTGTTCATACAACGATCACGACGATCCATGATGAAAATTGCTAGCATCTCTGTTCTTCTAAGTCCTTCTTTCCTGCTCTTCCTTTCTTTTCTTCCTATTCCAACGTTTCACCCCCCAAAAAACGTCTAAAACAGAGACGTGTTCATCTCTCCATCTCTTGATTTTATCTCTGTCTAGCAAAGATATAACCTGAAATATTCCAAGGGTGTAAAATAGAAAAAGAGCACTGAAAACCACCTTGAAAAGTGAAAGTGAAAGCGAATTTCAGAGTGTCTTTTCTTTACATTTACGCCAATTTTTCACTCAACTTTCTCGGGGGTGGTTCGTTTCTTTAGTCAAGGAGAAGTAGGATCTCCTTTCCTCGAGAAAAGGAGACATTCCACGGACCCTCCGAAGCCTCGAAAAGTGTAATGTCTAATCATAATATTGATAATCGAGGTATCGAGGGTGGAAATTTCATTATTACATTATTTCAGCCTCCGTTTGAACAAAAGCAGAGTTTTAAATAGATTTCATGGCGAATTAATCAATTTTAATTGTGCTGCGTATGAAGTTATTCGACTGTTGATGATTGTTGATTGGTTATTACATACATTAAATAGAAATTATTTAAAATTAATTATATATCAATAAATTACATAATATATTTAATTTATATTTGTGTTAAACATATTTTCATATATTGATAACAAATAATAATTATTTTCATATCAAAGTCAATTAATGACGTTATTTTTTTATCTTATAAGTGCGGACTTTCAAATCATTTTCACACGTTTTTACTCATCTGTATTAAATTTCCGTGGGCTATTTGTATTAAAATTCAAACATATTTGTATTAGGATTCAAACACTGGGTTGGGTCAGTTCCAAAAATAGCCATATCAAGCTTCAAAACGTATCGATAAGTATCGATACTTTCCTATCGATACTTTTGTGTGGTTGATTGTGTCACAATAGAAGAGATAACGTGGAGATCCAGCCTCAGGTGATCGGTTGGCACTGGTTGGCGTCGAGGTTAATCATGGTTGATGTTGAACAGGAGAAGGCGAACTCGCTGATGAAGTCGGACTCGCAGGTGAAAACTGCCGGTGACGGACTCTCGATAACGACGGATTCTGACGACATACTAGCTGGTCACGATGCACTCGCTAGTGGCGGTTGCTGGTGTCGCGTAGATGAAGATGGCTTGGCTGTTGAAGCTGGTCTCGCTGGTGAATACTGCTGCTGATGCTGGAGTCTTGGATTGATTGCTGATTGTGGGGAATTGGTCGACTATACATAGCCAGGAGGACATCATAAGGATATATAGACGGAGGCGAGTGTTTGGATATCTTTCGGTGACGATTTCGACGCTTCAACATTCGGGATGTTTATGTCTGCATGATTACGATTTTGACGGATGTTGATATTTGTCTGTTCTTCGTACGGCAACCGCGGTTAGTGATCAATTATTCTTTTCACAAGTTTCAATGCTTTAGATATCACCAAGTATCGATACTTTCGGAGATTTTGACGCCACGAACTTACAATAAATTTATCATATTCATCTATAAACGACACCTCGATGAGTTGTACACTATTCTTTAACGTTGAGCCAGCCCTGGACGTCCATTCTCCGTTTATGTGCTTACCCCACTCCACTTTATATCCTATTATAAAGTCTCCCAATACTTTTTCACACTTCTACAATTTTATTACGTTAACTAACAATGAAATAAACAACTAAATTACTAAATGAAATTATCGCAACTAAATTAAAACAATTAAAATATAACAATGTTTAATACTATAACATTGCTCACACTATACGCCCCTAAATTAAACTACACTATACTATAATAAACTATACATTAAATCACGAAAGTCATTAATTCTAATTAGAGACGATTTTAATTACTTTCCGTTTTGTCCGATTGGCTTTAAATCCAAAACATTCGCAACTCGCTGCTGCAAAACAAGTGGGAATTAAAATCTCTCTTCTCCGGTGCGCCAGCGTCCGAACGAAACAAAGCAGGCAAGCCGGGATGGAAGAGGATTGGTAGGGAATAAAGCGGTTGAATTGGTCGTGTTGAACAAATTATGAAAGTGAAAACGCACAGTGCGCAATGTATTCTCATTTCAATCGCGCAAATGCGCGACAATGCATGCGAATCGCGACCGCGTAATTAACAGTTTTCCAGAGGGTACTACAACAATACTACTATGAGTGCACAGTCCAACACTTGAATGCTGCTGCTGTATACGCTCATTACGCGCATTGTTGTTGGGCATTTATTGCCGATTTTCATAACGTATATTGACGTCGACCCGGCGCCTCCACCACCATCCCGCTCGAGGAGAGCCACAACGACCGCTAAATAATGAATGCGAAGTTAATTGAAAACGCCACGGAATCGATTATATCCGAATGGAGGCGGGCGACTGAATTTGCATTCATACGTGTCTGTATGTGTGTATGGGTGTATGTGTGTATGTGTGTATGTGTGTGTGTATGTGTGTATGTGTGTATGTGTGTGTGTATGTGTGTATATGTGTGTGTATGTGTGTGTATGTGTGTAAGTGTGTATGTGTGTGTATGTGTGTATGTGTGTATGTGTGTATGTGTGTATGTGTGTATGTGTGTATGTGTGTATGTG
>JAODAC010040164.1:0-12073 GCA_027575185.1 Mimaenictus wilsoni | reverse complement strand
CTTCTCTTCTGATCCGCACCTCGCTCGTGCTATACGTTCTTTGTCGGCCTTGCTCAGCGCCATGTTCCCAAAATAAGTTGGTCTTCTTCCTATTTCATAAAAATATGTAATCCCGAAGTGAGGTACTTTCATTTTCATCGTTAAAATCAACATATTGACAGTTTTAGAAATTCTAGAGTGTTGTCAAATTTCATTCTTTGGTCAGATTTTTCTCATCTTTGCATTTTAATCTTATGTTGTCGCGGTTTTTAATATCATTAATTTATTTGCCGGTGACGTGCGGGACCTGACTCAACAGGATCTTTTTAAGCTAAGTTCCTAGGTTGGGCGATTAGCTTGCAACGGTCCCCGAAAAAAATCCATATGCACAGAGTTCAGAGCAGTACCATCAGTAGCGTGACCAGGTCGGACGGGTGAAAGATACTAACCCCTTACACCACTACGGTGTAAGCCAGAGCACGGTGTAGATCGGAATAGCTCGGATCCTTACAAGCACTCTGCTCTGATCTCTTCCTTAGAAGATCCCCACTCGGATCTCCTTCCCAGGAGGAGCTCTTCTCGCTTCGCTCCTTGAAGCCCACCATGTTCCCAAAATAAGTTGGTTTTCTTCCTATTTCATAAAAATATGTAATCCCGAAGTGAGGTAGTTTCATTTTCATCGTCAAAATCAACATATTGACACTTTTAGAACTTCTAGAGTGTTGTCAAATTTCATTCTTTGGTCAGATTTTTCTCATCTTTGCATTTTAATCTTATGTTGTCGCGGTTTTTAATATCATTAATTTATTTGCCGGTGACGTGCGGGACCTGACTCAACAGGATCTTTTTAAGCTAAGTTCCTAGAGTTTTGCCGATGTGTTAAGTACCACTCACCGTAAAGCCTCTGTTCACAAATCATATGCGGCAGCCCAGCTTGAGCTTTAGACTCCCTTATCTTCCTCCTCTATTCTTCCTTGATCTGTATCTCTTTCTTCCGTCTTCTTAGTTTGAGGATCTGTACTGAGTCCTGATTTACTTTACCCTCCCATTTTTTTCCTTTTCTGCCAATCGGCAACCCAATCCTACCGTGTTTGATCTGACTTTGCATAACATAACCTTCCTTATTAGACTATTAAGGTACCTATTAACTAATTTATACTACATTAGGAGAACTTCTCCTTAAATCGTTTTTTCCTTAACCTACAGAATGTAAAATAGTTCCGAAAGCACAATAAACTTAATATATACAAATAAAATCACCCTGTGAACACCCTGTAACAAATCATTACCAAAACTATCCCGTTTTGGAAAGCGTAACAGAGGGGAAGGCTGGAAGCTGGAGAGAAGCAAAGAAATTAGACGAAAAACTCATTGTGTGCGGGCGAATTTTACTGACGGACTTTTCCGTGGAACGCAAACTTTCCGAGTTGAACTTTTAATGCTACCACTACCACTGCCACCCCAACCACCACCACGTTCGCCGCCTCCCTCGATCTCAATACTCTCATCGCGCCCTTTGCTCTCCTCCAGTCTGATATATACTGGCGGCTGGCTAGTATCCCGTCGGAAACTTATTGTTCGCGGCACATACCGCCGCGTGGTATGTGTGTGTGTGGCAGTGGCAGTGGCCGTCGATGGCTTCGGAGGCGGCTGCAGAGCGCATAACGTACGCGCGACGGACTCGCTCATAAATATGTCAAACTAAGGCAATTTCCCCATCGACTATGACTACGTGGCGGCGGCGGGGCGGCAGCAGCGAGCAAGCGAGCGATAGCATAAGCGGGCCAGAAAACGTCCGAAAACGCTGAGAAGTTCGAGAGAGCACGACCACCGCCCGAATGGCAGATAGTAAAAATACCTTTATATACCATGTGCTTTTATGATCGCCATAAAATATTGGAAACAATCAATAACGGAAAATATATGGTCTTGTAAGGTGTAGCAACCATTGGGAAATTACTGATTTTGGGGTTATCTATATTTTTGCCTTCTTGACCTTATCTAACATAACATAGGGTAATTTCATATAACCGTTCATTAAAGTATCCTAATATACAATACACGAATCTGTTCATATCGTTCCAACTTCTCTCCTTCGTATAACATCCATCATACGGATCTTTTTCTCAGAAGTGCCCAGCTTGGACCTTTTCCTTAAAAAAGCTCCACTCGAATCTCTTCCTGAAAAGAGCCTCGCTCGGATCTTTTCCTTACAAGAGCCTCACTCTGATCTCCTAACCTAACCGACCTATAAAACATTACTTAATCAGCATTTCACAATCGCGACAATGATATATTAGAGGATATCATTGTCGCGATTGTGAAATGCTGAATAAGTAATTCATATTAAATAACAGGAAAACCACTTTTGGAAAGTTTAGTCAAAAGGCACGTTTTGTGTAGATTAGATGTAAATTTAGGAAACCGAAATAATTTTAGGAGGCGTATGCTTCCCGGTATCCTCGGTACAACGCGGTAGTATGTCGAGTGAGAGTAGCAAAAAGCCAAGCGAGTAAACCCCATAAAGGAACCTCCCCCCTACGTTACATTTGGTGGAAACGCTATCAACATACCGTGACACTTGGTGGAGACGCCATAAACCTACCGTGATACTAAACCTACCGTGACACCATAAACAAATCTGAAATGTCCTATCGATCCATGTCTCGTTCCTTCTAGAAAACCCAGGTTAGACTCACTTCCTTACAAGAACCCCACTCGGATCTCCTAACAAAAACTACCCGCACTCTACGTCCCTGCATATTTTAAGAGAATTTAAATTGATTAATTAAAGTCTAACCAAAAACTTTCCCAATTCTGAAAGCGTCCACTCTCATAACCTAAAAATATAGTTTGCAATTAAATAAAAGTTTTCCACGGCGAAATTTTCGGCGGAATATTTTCGCAGACATCAAGGCGCCATCTCGTCGCAAAGGCGAAGTTTTCCGCGGAGAAAATTCTTTCGCCTTCGCGCACACTTTTCCGAATCTCACGAAAACATAGTAATTCCGATTATAGATCATTGCACTCGAGCGTTCCAAAAGTTTTGCAAATTTCCTGGTCGGTTTTCGGCGAAAGCGCCCCGCCATTCGCACAGCCATCGACCGGATGCAAATGCACGAGTAAACATGACTTTGCATCAAGATACTCGCAACTTTAAACTTCTCGGCAACTTGAAGTCTACCTATGTACACGTTGTATCCCCCGCCCTTCTTTCCCATCACGCCAAGAACAGCCACGAGCACAGCGCTCGTGTGTTTTGTTTGCAATTTCAATCTAAAATTCCGATCAATGTTTATGAAGAAACGCATCTCATTTTCGACAAACCGGGTGAGCATTTTCGCTAAACTTTTCGGCTCGCCATACTAAAGAGCTGCCATAAATATGGCAATAAATAAGAACGGTGCGGAAGATTTCTTTTACGATGGGACGAATCAGTTTTACTTGGTGCCGTAAAATTGGCGATAAACATGATGATAAACATATAGGTGATAAATATAACGACTGATTGTGAAATTTTCATATCCTTATAATGTAAGGTGTTTCGTGGACTAACAGCGCTCTCATATTTAGGTGTGGGATCTATTTCGGTCACCGCTTAAATTTGAAATTTATAATTAGTCAATAGATTAATTAAGTATCAATTTGCTAGATGATTATTAGTATTGATTTACAATGTTGAGATTGTTTATATTTGTCGCCAAATTATCTATATTTAGTCTGGCGTGAAAGAATTTTTGAGCTCTATGGTCTGCACGATATGTGTTTCACGTTTTTTGTAAATCCTGAGTCGTTAAGTGGTTAATAAAGATAGCATGGAGGCACAAGACTCTCTTGGGGTGGGTTTAAGTGGTTGCACGACGCGTTTGGCGCCTTTAGCTACTGTAAGTCCGGAAAATTTCTTATCACGTCCAAGCGCAACTGCACATGTGTGCTAAACTGCATGTGTGCAGCTACCAGCAGGTAGGAGAGAGTGAGGCAGACAGGGCGCGCTTCGGGCTCTATCCGGAAAGCCCGAAAAATGTATTGCAAATTATTTCCCTTGTTGGCTTTTCAAGTACGGTTGAACGCATCTTCATTGTTAAGTTAATCGTTTAAAACTCCGAAAAAATAATATACGCACTGGGTGTTGCAAACCCGGTATTTCTACCTGGCCGCGCTATTAAAAAAAGAGACTATCCGTCGCGCTCATTTTCACTACCACCCGGCATTCATCCGTTCGTCTGAGCTGAGCTTGTCACGCCAGCGTGTCGCCACCGCCTTCGGGGTTTCTTTGTCATATCTTATGTATAAAAAAGAGATAGGTAATGTTCCAACCCCTAAGAAAGATATTCCAGGTACAAGTTATTGTCCATCCTTGTCGCTCTCGCATCGAATATATCACGCCTGCATATTTCCACGGAATCAATCCGTCTGGAAGATTATCTAGATAGAAATCTCTCTCTCTTTTAATAGTGCGGTCAGTTTTTGGAAACATTCAGTCCTCTTTATTGCGTACTTGAAACGCCGAAATTCGTGTGATTAGTGGGTTTTACAACGTAATAGCCCCAATAATGCTTTCGGGGATATGGGCATGTCCCCGCGCTCGAGGTACGATTGTAGGCGGTGTACCCGACTTGGTTAGCCGGTGTTAGAGGGTGATATCGGCCTTCTCCCGCTTAAAGATGTAGGCGGAGATGGGAAGAAGGGCAGTTGGTTTGTAAGAATTTTACGAAAATAAAATTAGTCACATTTTTACTCCCGAAACATCTACTTCAGGGGGAGGGGGGTTCACTTTCAAGGAACTTTTGGTCGGTGGTGGGGTAGGAAAAAGGCGGGCTGAAATGCCGCAAGGGGCAGCACCATCGCTACTAAACAACGAAACCCTACGACGAATACCGATTATTACCGAAAATTGAGTAGTTCGTTGTGCTTTCAGTGCGGTCAGTTTTTGGAAACATTCAGTCCTCTTTATTGCGTACTTGAAACTCCGAAATTCGTGTGATTAGTGGGTTTTACAACTTAATAGCCCCAATAATGCTTTCGGAGATATGTGCATGTCCCCGCGCTCGAGGTACGACTGTAGGCGGTGTACCCGCCTGTAATCAAAGTGCTAGCATTAAGTGAAACGAAAAAGAAGGGAAGAGGAGTAGGAAAAATAGGAGAACATACCATAATTTGGAGTGGAGTAGACGACCTGACAAGAGCACAAGCTGGAGTAGCCTGTATAATCCACAAAGATGAGGAAGATAATATACAAGAAGATGGGAAGAAGGTTGTGTAGACGGTACGCACCGGCTTCGAGGTTTAGATTTTTTACTTTTTACTATTTTTACTATTTCTCTTCTCATCTTTACCTTCCCTCACTTGCAACATAGACAGCTGGTAGATGTCGGCCTGTAATTTTTAGGACGTTCGTCTGCATGTGTACCTAGCGCGTTTACCGCGCTACGCAACAGGGCTGCCACTCAGAAACGTCCCCTTTTAATTAAGTCGTAATAACACCGACGATTGGATCCGGCGTCGGCGCGTTCACCGCGTCACAAAAAAAAGGCTGCCGCCGTTGGTTCGCGACAACGCCACCTGGAGGCCTACCATCAACGAATAGGGAGGCAACTCTCACATCATTCGCCCTCTCAGCACATTTATAGAGTATGCCCCGAAACTCTATCCTTAAGCGCAGCTCCGCGAAAATTGCTCGCCAGAGAGCAAACGGATGATAACTTTCTTCGGGACAACCAGAAAGCTAGGAAGTTTGGTACCATAAGTTCATAACAGAAGAAAGTTCCTAATAACGATTTAAGTTCCTACAAATTGGAACTGATAAGCCAACTGATCATCAGAGTTTATTAAATAATTATTAAATAATGGCAAAGGACAGAATAGAACAGAACTCTACACCCAACAAATTGAAGCAGTATCTTAAGAAACTAGGAAGATGTGTATTGCTTCAATGAAGCAAGAGACTCCTTTACTGAGGGAATAAGGGAATTAGATGAGAATTTGGAGAATTAGAAGGGAGAAAGTAGAGGCAAGGAGAGTCACTTTGATGATTACTTTACTTAAATAGAAGGTGTAGACCATAGACTTGAGAAGAAACCTGGACCGAATAAAAATTAAGTAAAACAAAGAATTTTTACTCCTCGGCAATTTCGCCAGTAACGACGATCAGCTACAGGAGTGACTAGTGGTGGGGGTGGTTCTCGAACCGGTGCATTTATGCTAGTTGCGAATTCTCTCTTTTTACTTCAACTTTAAAAACCTTCATAAACGGATTACGAAGGATACGAATTTTATAAGTTTTATATAAAAATAAAAGGAATTAAATCAGCTTTCAAACCTGAGACTGAATTGATTGCCGTTAATAAATATGAAGTTTTATGGCCTTAAACCCGGGAAAATTCAACGTAATTTAATATTAGGTTCAATAAATATCACATTCTAATTTTCGAGAATAAGTAATAAACATTTTATCATAACAAAACTAAGAAAGTACCTTTCTAAACAGCTCGTTAAGATCTCGAATAATAATGATTAAACTCATAAAACATGATTTCACCTTAAAATATCACATATATAAAAATTAACTGCTTGCCCTGAATGAAGGAAACGGAAAAAGGAGCGCCAAATAAAAAATAAATAAAACAAAGAGTTCTATTTCATCGGCTATTACGCCAGTTACGACCAGCAGCTTTCCGGGGAATTGTTAGATTTTTGGGAAATGGCAGCTGTCAAACTTCAAATGACAACATAACAAACAAAACCTGCCCGCAGCAAACGCTCGCTGGCTCTGAACGCAAACGGTGAGGCGGCGTGCGAGGGAAAACGATCGAAGAAAAGACAAAAGAAAAACCATTGCGACGAGCGTTTCAAGTACGCGAGAGTAATGTCCACATGCGAGAGGAAAGACGGCGACGTATTCCATGAATGATGGCCGAGTTCGAGTCAAGTCATGTAATAAATTATTTAGGTCCGCCACCGTATGTTTAGTTGTTTGCTTGTTTTTCAAGCATTCGTTTATTCTGCTTTTTTTTCTTGTTATTATTTGACTAGTTGACATTTTTACGAATTTACTAATTCGATTGTGGTACTATTTGTTTGTCGGCGGTATTAATTTAATATAATTTGATAGTTTAGTGTAGGAGAAGGTATGTTAGAGAACGTTTCAATTTTTAACAGAAAATGACATCGAGTTTTCCAGTAGAGAATCAATTTCGTAGAATTTAGATGGCTGTTTACAAATGAATGAGTGTTTATAAGTGAATATCGGGGTTTTAGTACTTTCTAAAATTTATAACATGGCACTTGGAATCATCGATAATGTGTGATATGAAAGAGAGACTCAAACAGTTTTACTTACGAGTTTATTCTCTTTCTGACTTTGCAAACTAGAGGACATAGAAAGCTGTTTGTTCCGGAGTCGTAGTTTGTTGCTTCCACCTCTTTCTCGAACATCTGTAGAGGTGTCTTTGTAAAAGGACGAGTACGCGACGACCAGGGGTGAGTAAAGAAAGTATTCAGAAAGTTAGAGCGTTTCTCAGGCGTAGCCCGACGAAATTTGTTCGTAAGGCCAGTCGTGAATTAACAATATCCCGGATGACTTTTTGAAACTTGCATGGAAACATTTACAACTACGTTCCTATCGTTTTATGTTAAAAGGCCTGGAGGCCACGAAAGACGCTTAGCTTGAACAGTCTTAAGCAAGTAGGTAAAACTGTTTTAGTTCCTCTTTCATTTAAAGCAAGGCTTATACTTCTAAGTTTCATGGAATATATTTTACAAGGCGTTAAAACTCCGATATTCATTTATAAAGACTAAATTTCTACACTTGGTTTTTCCAAAATTTATTTGATCAAAATCAAATTATCGCGTATAACTCTGACTTGCGTTAAGCTAACAAAGTCGTCTCTGTGTATATACGACTGACTGTGGGCTAACGTAGTGTAGTTAGTAACACCGTACATGACATACGGGAATTGCAGGTTCAAGTCCTGTGGGAGACATTTATCATTTTCTCTTTCTAATTATTACAATTCGTGATTAACATCCTAAAAATTGCCTACCGCCTTTGACATAACGATATGAATAAATGTTCACATTGATTTGTTAAAGGCAGCTTCGCTGCGGTCATACTTCATGGCAATATGATGGTAGTAGTGCGTTCCAGAATGTAAACATCTCTTAACAAAATGTTCGCAGCCCAATTCCGATGATTCAAATGAATGAGCGTTTATAAATGAATATCGGAGTTTTAGTACTTTCTAGAATGTATAACATGGCACTTGGAATCATCGATAATGTATGATATGAAAGAGAGACTCAAACAGTTTTACTTACGAGTTTATTCTCTTTCTGACTTTGCAAACTAGAGGACATAGAAAGCTGTTTGTTCCGGAGTCGTAGTTTGTTGCTTCCACCTCTTTCTCGAACATCTGTAGAGGTGTCTTTGTAAAAGGACGAGTACGCGACGACCAGGGGTGAGTAAAGAAAGTATTCAGAAAGTTAGAGCGTTTCTCAGGCGTAGCCCGACGAAATTTGTTCGTAAGGCCAGTCGTGAATTAACAATATCCCGGATGACTTTTTGAAACTTGCATGGAAACATTTACAACTACGTTCCTATCGTTTTATGTTAAAAGGCCTGGAGGCCACGAAAGACGCTTAGCTTGAACAGTCTTAAGCAAGTAGGTAAAACTGTTTGAGTTCCTCTTTCATTTAATGCAAGGCTTATAATTCTAAGTCTCATTGCATATATGTTACAAGGCGTTAAAACTCCGATATTCCTTTTATTAAAAATGAAGTATCGTTTATAGTGGATCGGCGTTCGGATGCTATGTATGAATTATTTCTATGTCTTTCAACTTAGAATCGCAAGACTAATCGGGGTACTTTAACGTGGAAGTTAAATCGAGTATCGAAACTTTGCCCAAACAGTGTTTATCAAGTTTAGTACAAAACGGATTTTATTACACTAAAAACTCCAAAAGAAAACTAAAATGCCTCTACTCTTTACAATTCTAATAATGGGATTGGAGGGACGAACTACCTACTTGTCGCGTGCCTATGGTATCGATGCATAGACTTGAGAAGCTTATCTTGTATACAAAATTCGTGAGGGAGATAACTAAGTTGAAAATATTTCCTGAAAACCCTATCTAAAGTAAACGTCTTCACGATGTCACGATGCCATCAACCCTCGACTTCTTGCCCTTAGATTGAATACACAATAAATAAACATCTATCTTAAACACAAATATCAAAAACGATAACTACTATCAAGGCAGCCGTCAAAACTCTAAACACACGAATATGATAAACTTACAACCGAAATTCACACGTTAAATAAAGTTTCAAATCATTCATATCACAGTATTAAAATAAATATGAAAAATAATCACGCACGTAACAATTTATAACTACTAAATTTCTACACTTGAGTTTTTCCAAAATTTATTTGATCAAAATCAAACATCATATATAACTCTGAGTTACTCTGAAGTAACAAATTTGTCTTTTTGGTCAAAGAAAGAGGAAAATTTTATCTTTACAAAGATCAAAATCTCTATACAATTGAATCCATCACACCAAACTTATTCGTGAATAATATTCACCATTCAAAATAATCTCGAGTTTTATTCAACTGGTATCAACACATATTTTAGCTTATAACTTTATATTGTTACAATATATTTTACTTCTCCTTTCTGACAATGCTAGAGGAGAAATTCCTCTTTAAAAAGATGTTAACTATAATAAAATTGAAGGTATATTAATCTCCTCACAGTCAACTTTTGAAGAATGAAGTGATATAATTAAAACTTAAACAAATTGAAAATCACACACATATTTCGCCATATAACTTGTTATTAATAAAAAGAAATGTTTAAGTCATCCATCCTGATAACGAGAGAAAAATAATTCCGAATTAAAACGAGATTAACTGCAACATATTTGTATTAATAACACTACTTAAAATGAAGTAATATATAACAATTTACGAAAATGGTTTAAAACATTCTAGATAATAAAATTGGTCTACATATTTATGCAAATTACTTTCAATTGACAAGAGATAATTATATAGTTCCGAAGTTCCGAAAAAAGGAAGAGGAAGAATTTCTCATTAAAATGAAATCAAAACCAACAAAATTGAGTAATATTTGCCAAAGTTACAGGATAATTTATTACATCCTGCAGAGTTATCACAAATTTCATTCTTTAAAAATGTGGTCACAATCAAAATTAAATTAAACTATAACTAAAAACCTTTCCAATTAGATTCGAATGGACTAAATTATTAGAGAATGACTACAGAAACTAATATAATAGAAATTCAATCAATAATATGTAATACCTGATAGAATTCACCCAGTTAAACAATGTCAATATTCAATATTCCCTTCAAACAGCGAGCTTTCGTTATAAAATGAAGACTTCCGGCTTCCGAATCGATTAAACCAACGCTTTCAGCCGGTATTAGCTTTCAATATGACGACGCCGACGTTGGTCATGCTGTAATTATTCACATGTGATTTCTACCCTTCAAATTTGCACAAGCCATACCAATATACATCCAACTTACATCCCAAATTGAAATAAATATTTACACATAAGGCTCATTCTCGTCTAACTTATGAATACAGTTGAATGCCTCTATACTTGCATATATAGATACAAGGTGTAGATACTCATAAATGTATGTATCTATACGCTCCCTATTCTATATAACCGATATTATTGGCGTACTATAAATAGCGCAACAATGTTTTAATTACGAACATGTTATTATTGCGCGCGCGCGAATGCACGAAGCCGAGTGATATTTATATTACAAAACGCAAATATTGTCCTTGTTCATACATCCGACCGCTCGACACAGTATGTTACACGCCTCACGGGCATGTGCGGAATGTGTACTTACCGCCCCCGACAGCCAACGTGCGCCATCTACCTTCCCCATGCCTCCGCCGCCGATCCTTCATTATTTCTGCGTGTTTTATCCGGTGCGCGCACCTGCAAGGTTAAGCAAGCAGCCGCCACGCAACACACATGTTCATTAAAAATAAATATTTGACGGGGAGCAAAAATGGGGCCTGGGGATTAACACGACTTATTTTCCCGCGTTTTTTTTTTCCTTTTTAGGTTAATGTTGTGAGCTTTAAAGCTAATGGTATGCGAAAATAGGATTAGGACTGTTTAAACACGTCAAAATTAAAACAATATTTTTTTTGGTTGTTTGGCTGGTGTTAACTGTATTACGAGCAATATTTTTAGGTTAAGAGTCAAAAAGCTACGGTTTGGAAATTGAGGAGGATTGCTGTGCCAATGTCAATGAACAAAATAATTAGTAGTAGTAGTAGGACTTTTATTGGCATTCACCATTTACGCCATTTTACATTTTGCCGCCAATAGACTTCACAAAATAAATAAAACAAAAATATAATCCATAACAATAAGACAAAATAAAGTATTATATATAAGTGACCTTTATTGGCATTCGTATGCACTTACATCCCACTTCACAATCCCATTATTGCATAGATCAAAAGAAAATAATACTAAATTCATACTAAAAATAACAAGTGAAACTTAACACACTAAATACTATCAAACAAAATTGAATAAATAAATACCATTTCAACAAAAAATAATCGGACCCGCTAATCTTCTTTCGAACTTTCACTCCCTATCCTTACTCCCGACTCTCTCTGCTCGGCGTTTTCCTCCTTCACTCCCTAGGTACCTTCAATTTGACGCCTCCCCGTAGTTGATGGTGGGTAGACGTCCAGACCGCGCTGTTTCCTTCCGCTTTGTAATCACCTTCAAAATTCCCAGCCCCCTTCCATCCTCACTTAGCCACTCTTTCATTAGGACTGTTTAAACAGGTCAAAATTAAAACAATATTTTTTGTTGGTTGTTTGGCTGGTGTTAACTGTATTACGAGCAATATTTTTAGGTTAAGTATGAAAGCTGCGGTTTGGAAATTGAGGAGGATTGCTGTGCCAATGTCAATGAACAAAAAAATTAGTAGTAGGAGTAGCAGGACCTTTATTGGCATTCATCTTTTACACCATTTTACATTTTGCCACCAATAGACTTCATAAAATAAATAAATAAA
>JAODAC010040121.1:0-12083 GCA_027575185.1 Mimaenictus wilsoni | reverse complement strand
CACGTTCCACATCCACGTTTGCACTAATCCCTTGAAATTTATAATTCGGCGTGTGACTGCTCAAATTTGAAAATTAAGAAATCCTCAACATTTATTAAGTTAAAAAAGAACAAAAATAATAAATAGCCAATCACTCTTAGTTTAAACTGTTCTGAGTCACTGTTCTCGTTGCACGTTGCGCATCCACATTTGTACTAATTGCTCGAAACGCTCGAAATTAGTAAAACTCTCCAATTCTTTAAAATTCAAAGAAAGTACGCCTTAAAATGATCCTAAAATAATATCCCGGTTGTGTACTCTGTTTTACTACATGTGTAAATCCACGCACGCTGCGAATGTACATCCGTGACATTTTCGGGGTGTTAACATACCGAAAAAGCAAAGCATCATGCGGCGTGTACAAAGGGAAGATGCGCTCGTTGTGCCCTTTTTTCGGGCGATAGCGGCATGCTGTAAAAACCACCACCAGAATTAAAGTCGTACAGCAAATTTTCACATGCTTGTCAAAAACAGACTTTGAATGCAATCGAAACTAGGTTTTAGTCAAAACGAAAAACACCCCAAAAAGACGTGTTTTAAGTATTCACAAGCATTCTATTTGGCCTTAAGCCACCTTAAACGTTCATTCATTCCTTTATATTTTTGTTTGCATCCTTGCATCTGTATTCATCGATTCCTTCCAACTATTCACTGAGGAATCATAGATTTACGATGGTCCAATTCATAAAATGTCTCTGGAAATTTGATTTTTAAAGGCTAGTATAAATTACGACTATCTAAACATGTTAGAATACCTACTACGTAAGATTATAGAACCTTAAGATTGGAGTTTGATAATTTATAGAACCGGAATTAGTCTATAAAACTGGAAAGCGTGTTTGAAATGTTCGCACGTTTGTATCACGGCGTGGCGGGAGTGCGGGGTACAAAACACTTGACACGATTTCCTTCCAGACGTTTACATTTATCATATGTGTGCTGGACATAAATTTTCATTTGATACGACCGAGGATTTTCGCACTATTTGCTGGAATGAATGCTAACGAAAAGCTATTCCCACTGAATCGTTTGAAAACTGGTATATACCATTCAAAACCTGTTTTTATTGGATACAATATTGTTCTGTCGTCATTAATATAATCAAAAAATATAAGTCTTATGCGTTTTTATTGATATTTATTGTATTTTCCAAGATAACATGATATCCCTAGGATATTAAGCTTATTTTAATAGCTTATAGATGATTCCTTGCAATTCTGCGAATAGATGGCGCCATATTTGGTATTGGTGCCATCTCTTAATACATTCTAGAAGTGTTTTCACTCAGAAACGAAATATTTTTTAGTAAATTTATAATCAATCAGTTAAATGTTCAAAACATCATACAAATAGGTTCACACATTATATTCAAAGTCATTCTCTGCAATTTCTAAAGAATACATGGTTCCTTCCTAAAACCAGACATCCTAAGACCCATGGCCCTCTGAACACATTTGTGATTTGTGCGATATGCAAAACATTCCACAAATTGTTGATGTTTTAGGTGTGTTTGTTAGGAAGAAGGGGCTTGATGTTAGGACGTCTCTTTTAGAGAAAGGGGTGGCTCTAAAAGATTTGAGCGTAAGTGCAAGGTCTAGCCTGTATGGGACCGTGAATGTGCGACTCGGCAAAAATATCAACATATTTACTGGTCCGGTTATATTCACCCCTACAACGACTAAGACACCGTAGACCGCAGAATCTAAAGATGTTCCCACCTTTCTTAAATATTTTGTTTTGACCCCCCTCCCTTAACTGTTTTTTTGCTCTTGCAAAGTTTGTTGAAATAACGATGACATTGTTAATGTTCATGTCTCCCAGTTTGAAAACCTCTGAGACTGTATTCTCAGATTGTATACTTGTAACAATTGATTCCGTACCTGGAAAACTGGAATTTAATTATATCCAAGTGGTAAATATCCAATATGGTAAATACTGTCTTGATTTCTAACTTCCCATTAAGAATGTTTCCGCTTCTTTTTTAGCATACTAAGGCAACTATTGTACCATAGGTGACGAGACTAATTGTAAGTATCGATATTTCAAAGATTTTTTTCGTGATTTCGTTGTCAGACTATTTCACTGAGAGATGTAAATTATAAGACGAAAGGATTTTTGTTTCGTTTCATGCTTGATATCTTATCTGGGGTATCAGGGGTAAACATATTCTCCGTATTCTTAAATATAATTGAGTAAACTTCTTAAACATTATTCCAATCATCAATTTACATCCACACTCTCGACAGTTGTCTGTTGGTAAGTTAGGCCATTTTCCTCCTTCTCCTCCTCTCGAATTTTCACTCGAGAAGTCTAGAAAACATTAATAATATCACTTTGTCCAAACAGGAACAGGAAAGCACTACGGCGCTCTAGGATGGTCGATGCGATGTTTGACGGCGACTATTTTATGCCTTGCGTGTCACAGCACGCCGGGCACAACTGGGTTAAATTATTGCACTCACACGTTTGTTCTACGAGCCTGCGAGTCTTATGCGTTTTTATTGATATTTATTGTATTTTCCAAGATAACATGATATCCCTAGGATATTAAGCTTCTTTTAATAGCTTATAGATGATTCCTTACAATTCTGCGAATAGATGGCGCCATATTTGGTATTGGTGCCATCTGTTAATACATTATAGAAGTGTTTTCACTCAGAAACGAAATATTTTTCATTAAATTTATAACCAATCAGTTAAATGTTCAAAATATCATACAAATAGGTTCACACATTATATTCAAAGTCATTCTCTGGAATTTCTAAAGAATACATGGTTCTTTCCTAAGACCAGACATCAGCGACCTATGGCCCTCTGAACACATTTGTGGTTTGTGCGATATTCAAAACATTCCACAAATTGTTTATGTTTTAGGTGTGTTTGTTAGGAAGAAGTGGCTTGATGTTAGGACGTCTCTTTTAGAGGAAGGGGTGGCCTGTATGGGACCGTGAATGTGCGACTCGGCAAAAATATCAACATATTTACTGGTCCGGTTATATTCACCCTTACAACGACTAAGGCACCGTAGTACGCAGAATCTAAAGATGTTCCCTCCTTTCTTAAATATTTTGTTTTGACCCCCTCTCACCTGTATTTTTGCCCTTGCAAAGTTTGTTGAAATAACGATGACATTGTTAATGTTCATGTCTCCCAGTTTGAAAAACTCTGAGACTGTATTCTCAGATTGTATACTTGTAACAATTGATTCCATACCTGGAAAACTGGAATTTAATTATATCCTATATATTATTATATTATAAGTGATAAATATCGACACTGTCTTGATTTCTAACTTCCCATTAAGAATGTTTTCGCTTCTTTTTTAGCATACTAAGGCAACTATTGTACCATAGGTGACGAGACTAATTGTAAGTATCGATATTTCACAGATTTTTTCGTGATTTCGTTGTCAGACTATTTCACTGAGAGATGTAAATTATAAGACGAAAGGATTTTCGTTTCGTTTCATGCTTGATATCTTATCTGGGGTATCAGGGGTAAACATATTCTCCGTATTCTTAAATATAATTGAGTAAACTTCTTAAACATTATTCCAATCATCAATTTACATCCACACTCTCGACAGTTGTCTGTTGGTAAGTTAGGCCATTTTCCTCCTTCTCCTCCTCTCGAATTTTCACTCGAGAAGTCTAGAAAACATTAATAATATCACTTTGTCCAAACAGGAACAGGAAAGCACTACGGCGCTCTAGGATGGTCGATGCGATGTTTGACGGCGACTATTTTATGCCTTGCGTGTCACAGCACGCCGGGCACAACTGGGTTAAATTATTGCACTCACACGTTTGTTCTACGAGCCTGCCTAACAAGATGATGGTGGTGGCGTGTGCGTTCCTGCCGCCGGCGACAGCAGCTCGTCGTACCTGGTCGAGTGTGAGTGTGGGCATATGAATAACGAAAACCAACAACCCCCGGCGGTGGAACGGTTGAATGACTAGTGACCGACGCGGGCAGTTTACACACATGCAGTTTGTACACGACACAAGTGCCTTCTCTCGGCCACCAATGGCCTCATGCGTGTAAAAACGGCCACGAAAAGGCTAACGAAACGGGAAAGGCATACTTTCAGAGAAAGGACTATAGGGGCTGCCGCCGCCGCGCAGTTCACCGCTAAACAATCGCATTATACATGTTCATACACAAACACTTACATAGAAATAAACATAGCATACATAGACATAGACATACACATAGAAATAGACATAAACATACTTATACACTCGTAATATGCATGCGATTGGAAGAGTTTGATGCAGATATGCATTTATTTACGTTTCAGCTTTTCTACATTTTCCACACCGATACACATAATTCACACAGAATTACATATATACCCATACATTCATAGAACGCATCTTCAGTTGCATGACCCACAATCACATTTGCACATACTCATACATGCATACACAAATATTCATATACACACATGAATACATATACGCATATACATTCAAACATGCACACATACACACAAACCTACACATACACACATACCCATACATATACACATTCAAATGTGCATACCTACAATGGTAAGTGTAAAACAAAGAACACATACACATTACCATAGGGGTAAGTTATGCGAATGCAGTTTATTATGGTTATTACGCGAGTTATGTAATAAACACGCATACGTGCAGGCAAAAACTATTCGCGAAACTTTTCCGGCCAGTGTTCGCAATCATTATTTCGCATTTAACCACCGAATATTTCCGGGGCATTTTTCCTCCGCGTAGATGTGTGTACATGTGAATATGTGTGCATGTATGTGAATGTGTGTAGAGTTTGGACAGTTTGCGAGCGTTTAACTTCGCCCAAACGACGTAGAGATATAATTCATTATTTCATTTGTTTGTCGGGTATGACTGACACCTCCGGCCCACCACCCCGGAAAACTCGCCGAAACAATTGTTGCACTGTTCACGTGCCAACTTTGGACCACACATACACAAACTCACCTATCAGGGAGTGCACAACACTAGTGGCATATTTCGACATTTTAGAGAATTACACACAATGGCCGGCGAATACAATTTGTTGGCCCCTTTACGTGCCCACCTTGTTTGCACTCAATACATAAATAAATGTGGTGCACGTGCGTGGGTGGTGTGGCTTTAGAGAAGGTCTGCGTCGACTTTTACACCATTAGCAACGTACCACCTTTTCACTGGACCACATTGATTGTTGACAAACTGACCACTGCAATGCTCAAACCCCCGTCTGCTTGGTATTGCGGCGCATTTTATATTTATCACCCACATAATGGCTAATCGTCTAGGTAATTGTAAGTATTTCCAAAACTACGATATTCATTTCTATTAAACGTACGGAAATTATCTACCCCACAGCAGGGGGTGGATGGGGTGGGAGGAGGTAGTTGATTAATGGTGGACGGATGCATACAATGTGTAGTTAATTTCGCGGAAATTAGCGACACGTCCCACATTTATGCCCATCTGTTTAGCATTTCTAAACACATTTGATGTGCGTTGCAATTTCCATTTTGTATCGTTCAAATCCGCCGTAATGAAAATAAGGGCCAATTTCCTGTGTATTATACGTAAATACGCAAACTTAGTGCACCGAATGTAATTGCCACAGCGAGAGAGGTGCACTTTTCCAGGGTGTAAAATTTTATCCAGGCAAAATAGACAGGGTAAACTTAAGACTTTTTGCAAGGTACGTGTGTTTATGAGTGTGTATATGTGTGAGGGTACACAAAAATGAGTGTGTGGATATATGCATATGTGTGTAAGTGAATATGTGTATGTTTGTATGTAGGTATGTATCTATGTGTGTATATGTGTATGTGAGTATGTGTGTATGTGTGTATGTGTGTATGTGTTTATGTGTCTATGTGTCTATGTGTGTATGTGTGCATGCGTATATGTGTGTATGAGAGTATGTGTGTGTATATGTATGTATGTGTGTAAGTGTGTATGTGTGTATGTATGTATGCATGTATGTATGTATGTATGTGTATGTGTGTATGTGTGTATGTGTGTGTATGTATGTGTATGTGTGTATGTGTGTATATGTGTATGTGTGTATATGTGTATGTGTGTATGTGTGTATGTGTGTATGTGTGTATGTGTGTATGTGTGTATGTGTGTATGTGTGTATGTGTGTATGTGTATATGTGTATATGTGTATATGTTTGTATGTGTGTATGTGTTTATATGCATGAGTATGTGTGTGCGTATACAAATGTGTGTATATGTGCATGTGTGGATATGTCTATGGAGTCTGTATGCATGTGTAAACATGGATATATCCGTACCTGTGTGTCGGCGTAAATGTGGGTGAGTGCAAAGTGTCGGTGAACGTAATCGAGCAAAAGGTTTCCGGAATCAGAACCGAGCCGGCGAGCCGCTCATGCTCACGTGTACAGTGTTCGCCTACGTACCTTCAAGGAACTGACCCAGTTTACAAGAATCTCCTGTTGCTTATCTACAGTTTGCCTTTATACGTTCCGGACACAACCTATACACATGGATGAATATACAGAATGCACACATGTAAGGATTGTACGTATGTGTCGACAAACAAAGGAGCATTATAGCATTCTAGCAAATACCAAAGTTTGGAAATTTAAAATGGTTTAAGCAACTCGTGTGCATTCGTGCAGGATTGCCCTGGAATATCGTTTATTATTATGATTTTCAAAAAGTTGCGACCACGTAGGGGAATTGTTATCGTATAACTTTTAAAACTAGTTATATTTCCTGTTTATTCGCAGTTATCTTCGAGAAAAGCCAGCAGGAAAATGCAGTTGTTCTCGTCGTTAGTGCTACGAGTTCCGACGGAAGCGTAGGAATGAAATTTTCATTTTAAAAATTTCCCTTCATCGTTAGATCCCGTTAAGACGCCGAAAGCATAATGGATACGGTCGACGAAGGCGATAGCAGGAGGCAGGAGAGGGGTAGCACAATGTAACAGAAGGCAATAGGAGGCAGCTGGAAGAAGCGGGAGGCAGCAGGGTTATCCCGAAGGAAAGCAGCGAGTTTAATTTTTATACACACGCCGAACGCAGATATATTTTAATTTATTCATAAGCTACTTTGCTCTGTATCGCCGGAGCAGAAGTTGAGACGCTCTTTCCGAGCATCGCTACAAGATGGCGTCGTCAATGTGAAACGTATCCGACAAACTTTGATATTAACGAAAAACTTTTACGCCGCCCATATACACTTACCGACTAATACAGAAAGTTTAAAATCAATTTCGCCATTTCGCCAGGCAACGACGAATTTTTCCCGGCTGGCCTCCATGTTTTTTTTTTGCGCCGACAAAACCGCCGGACACACTGTATATTACATAATGGGCAAATGGCGAGGAAGTAAATAAGATTACGTCTTAAAATCTCTCGGTAGACCTTCTGCGAAACTCGGGAAACTAGCGGTTTTCCGGGAGTTTCTTGCCGCTTTTTGTCATCAATAGCGTTGTGCTTAAATAACCCGAAAACCTCAAACCACGCGCGCACATCGCACAGCCTCTGCTGCATTAGAGGGAAGTTACTTAACTTTAACCACCATCATCGCATCATGCCAGCCACCTTTCAAGCATTAACGCCAACTACCCGGTGGTGGTAGTTGGCGTAAATAATGTTTTGCTCCCGAATTAGGCGCGTATTTCTTACGCGCCGCTGATTTATTAATACGGTGGGATTTTAGAGTTAAATACAGATGAACTGATTAAATAAGAATGTGTGGTGTAGTGCTCTTGGGCTTGGCGGATGGAGCGCGTAAAAACAGGTAAGAGCCAGCTGGCGACATCGACACGATTTCGACATATTTTCGAATACGACCATCGCGTAAATATTGGTGGATCCTTTAGATTTCGGCCCCTTTTCGGCGTGGAATTAGCTTCATAAAAACCAGGCGCGGACGGGGATAATGTGCACATGCGCATATTTGAGGTCCACCGGCCCGCCGAAAAACAATGAGACATTAAAACGCTTAACTAGGTCGTATATTTTCGAACGACTGCGGTGGCAAAAAGCTGAGATAATTGAAAATAAATTTTACAGTTTTAGACAAAGCAAACGTAGCTATTAAATGGTTTGATCAGATTTATATACGAGAGAATAAAAATTGTGATTCTATCAGCAATTTGATAATTACCTGAGAAAATCAGAGTAATCCAAAGACAAAACATTTATTTCATTTCTGTAGGAAAACATGTCATTAATATTCAACTAATTGAAATTTTAATTAAAAAAGAAACGACAAAACTGAGCCAAAAAATTCGACCAAGTCAATTCGAATTAAATATGAGTCAGTGAAACAGGGGCGTAAATAGGTTAGGTTAGATTAAATTAGGTTATTATGTTAGGTATATTTTGGAGGAATACATTGACATATCCGGTTTGATACATCCAAGAAAGATGCTGACGCTGGTCGTCGGTGATATACTCGGTAAAGGACTCTCGGTGATGGTCTAGTTGTTGACGGCAGATTCTCTGGTGGCGGCTACTGATATCGGACTAGCAGATGACGGTGGACTGACTGCTGAAGATGAACTGACCGCTGAAGATGGACTCTCTGGCGATGACAGCTTGGCTGATGACTATGGACTTGCAGGTGAAGACGGCTGCCGATGCCGGAGTCTCAGATTGACTGGCTGCCGAATGTGGGGAATTGGTCGACTATTTATACCCAGAAGGACATCAAAGATGGAGGTGATGGCGCGACTATTCTTTTCGTCAAAGCGGAAACGCGAGAGTCACGATCTCGCGCGGACGATTTCGACGCCTCATCATTAATGTTGATATTTGGTTATACCTCGTCCGGGAAACACGGTTAGTGACCCCCACAAACATATGAAGCAAGTTGTCTAATCAAATCTAAACAAAGTTTTGTTGAAATCATTCGATATCAGATAGTATGAAACGAGTTCAACTTTGTCGTATATTATTGAAGAATTACAATGACATATCCGGTCGAATGCATCATATTACTTTTTGGAAAAATTGCTAAACCACGGTTTATACAGAATTATTTTGCAGGATCTTGAAAGAAGGTTTATTCCATTCGTAGTCACTTCTTTGGAGGACAGCAGTGAAATTGCAATTGCAAATTGCAAAAATGATGCATCCTACCATGGTGAATCGACAACCATCCACCTTCCAGTAACGTGTGTTTCTTTAATATTTTGTCATTCTACTTATATTGGTATACATTTCGCAATTTGTGTTCGTGTCAACTAAATGAATTAGTTTAATTGCTCTTACAAATAGTGCAAGCTGCAAAACTCGAGATACTATCAGGAAACATGTCTAGAGACTTTACTTTCTACTACAATTATTTTCTACTTTATCTGTTACTTCTAAGAACGTCAGAGTTTCATACTAAAACGAATTACTTTACACTCACTTTAACTAAAACTGGTCTATCCTTAAAAGAGATCAGCCCAGGTAATAATGGCAGATGTACCTCAAGTGATAACCATCTCATAAGTCTTAGAGTCGGACATTTAGCAGTTACCTCTCTCCATTTACCTCCGCATTTGCAAAGGACACAACTACCTTGACTTCAGCGTAATGAACAAATAAGGTACAAATAGGCAGGTGCCAAAAACACTGTGAAATGTCACGTAAACATCACAACAATGGGGACAGAAAATTAAAGAGACAAATGGTTTTATCTCAATCTTAGCTTATCTAAACGTCTTTCACTTCCATTTGTTCACTGTTTTGGGTAAAAGTAGATAAATGCTATTTTTACCCAAAACAGTACATTGTTCACTTCCAAGAAACACAAAAATTTGTCAATGCGGAAGATGATAAAGAAAGAATGGAAGATAATAAGAACATAACGAAGGATAATAAAGAAAGCAAGACAGAAATTTTATTTCAATTAATTATAAGAGATGACTTAACGTATTAGACACACTATATTCCCATATTTATGATTATTACTCCTTGATGTTGATTTTCTACTAGCATTCAGCATTTTGATGGATTTATTTCACATTAACTGCAGATCCCTATAGCTCATTCATCATTGATAGCGTCGCGAATTAGCTGCCATTAGCCGGCATTTGGCAAACGAAATAAACGCCCAATATTTTGGGGGATATCACTCGATCGCACGCACTGACTCATTGTGGCATTGAAAGGCTTAATCCAATAACCCATATGCATTGCAAATGCAGGCGCATCTTCCACAAATCTGTGAATTTCACAGTTGATCAATAAACCACCATATCGAAAGCTGATAAAGCGTTCGGTGGCGCAGCCACAGGGTGGATGTAAGAAAGGGGATTGTGGTGATTTTGTTCCGCCTTTTGCTCCCCGTTCCTGGTTTTATTACCGCGTTTAATGACGGTTTTTAGTCCGATGCGGACTGGAAGTCTTTTTTTCAATTATCTGCCCTTTTGCCACCGTGGTCGTTTGGAAATATATGGGCTAGTTAAGCGTTTTAATGTCTCATTGTTTTTTCGGGAGGTCTGTCGATCTCAGAAATGGGTACGTGAACATGTTTCGTAGTTGGATTTGGTTTCTGTGAAGTTTACGGGAGGTACGTGAAAATAGAAACAAATCTTGCCTAAGAAAAAATTATGCATCCCACTTTAATCTATCAACTTAGCAACTTGCAAAAATATGCAACTGCGTTTAACATTCAACATATTTTACGAGACTTTATGCTACTATTCTTAAATCAGTATTATTTATTTTACAATAAAGAAATATGATCCATCCTGTCGGATTGAGCTTCAAAATATATAGTTATGTAACCAGCTCAACAGCTGCAACTGTCGGCAACCCAATGAACACCTCCACCACCAGTATGACCAGGGCGCATGACTCGCTCGCACAGTTAAGCAGGGGGAGCCTGTAAGAGAGGGAAACACGACCCGACAACAATGAAGATTTTAAATAAATGTAACACTCTCGATTCTCGATTCATCGAAATCACTTTTGAGTTAAGCAACAATTCTCTTTAAATTTATTTGCTTATTTGAAATACGTTTCTTGTGTTAAATAAACTTCGGTTGTTTGAATAAAATTCACTTCATCTTCCTGTTTCCAACCAAGAAACATAACTATATATTAACGAGTTGAATTTCACTCGTAATTGCGCACATTGAATTGATTTAGCTCAACTTAATTTGTAATTATCTTTTTCATTTTTCGCTTTTACTTAAACAAGTCGTAAGAAATTTAAATAAAGAAATATGATGCATCCTACCAGGTATGTTACTACAAACATTCAAAAACCTATTACTTATTATTTGTTAGTTGAATTCATAGCTAAGTTATACGATTTCAACATAACTTCGATTAGCTATGTAAGGAAATATGATGCATTCTACCGGATATGTGACGGTAATCTTTTAAAAATGTATGACTTACAAGGAGAAATTCACACTGTGAATTCCGCTGGGATTTTAATGAAATTTGGTAGACGTGTAGAATAGGTCTAACAACAATGCCTGTTAAAGCGAGACGACGCACTATCCAGGCATTATCCTTTAAAAGGAGTTTGAAAATATGCATTCAAGTTTATATATCTTATCGGTGAGAGTCCTGTAAACAGCCGGTGTAGCTCGGTTGGTAGAGTCTCTGCTTGAAAAGCTGAAAGTCGGAGGGTTGATGCTTGCTTTTTGAACCTTTTTTTTATTCGAATGTTAAATATTTTTAAAGTAAAGTAGGTGATTTCAATTTACAATTATTATTTATTCGATAGACATATTTTTAATAGTTGTCACAAGTTCCAAATCAGGTAAACTTACCACTCATATATATAAGGAATTTTTGACTAACGTTTTATTGAAATATGTCGGGAATAATAAATTTTTATTACTTATTAACTCATGAGGTGGTTAAACAAACCACGTAATATATGACGAAATTTTTAAAAATGATTGACATATAGAAACTTGTTTCGTCAAAGTAATTCTACCAAAATGTACCCCGGTATGTCAACCGTGTATTTCTACCGTCAAGTCAAAAATTTCTTAAAACGTTTTCAAAACAATTTTAAAGTAAATGAAAACAATCGAGAACTATCGTCCAGGGA